>NW_019059761.1:804024-820912 GCF_000696155.1 Zootermopsis nevadensis
GGTGGTGAAGATGATAATGTTTGGAATTCCTGCCAGAAATTGAACCCCAGCAACCCAGACAGCCATGTGGTTTGTTGGTCTTGCCAGTAAGTGAAAATGGGCAAAGCAATGCTGGCTTTGCTAGGCAAACCCAGTTGCTAAATGTTATTAAGTACTGTTTATACTTTGTTATGTGCTGAAGAAATGTTGTGTTTGTTGAAATATTACTTTGTTTTATGTTCATAACACTAGATTATAAAGCAAAAGTTGCTTGACATTGAAGTTGTATATTGCAGGTTCATCATATGAGGGCTCAGTGCTGTAGGAATACCAAACAGATGATTGCATCTCACAAGAAATCGCCAATTTATTTATGTTTAATAAACACACTTTCACTTTTACAGCAATTGTCCTTGGGGTCCTTGTTACTCATTTTAACTGGCAACAGTTTAGGAAGTAGAGTTGTGAAACTGCATAACAAAACATGTTTACAGTTATATTGTTATATACTGTATAAAGTAATATGGGGGCTGTTATTGGTGTGACCACTCATACTATGCAGAAGAGGATCAAGTATGGAAAGTGTAATTTGAAAGTTGTTGGGAAGATACAGAAAGTAGTAGTAGTATTTAAAACACAACCCA
Source organism: Zootermopsis nevadensis (assembly GCF_000696155.1). The sequence continues at coordinate 804,648 of NW_019059761.1, forward strand.
AAAACAGTCATGTACTGCAGTAAAAAAATGTCTTCTTTTCATTTGAGTCAAGGTCACCCCTTTGCTAGTCTTTTATTCACTTCTCTTGTGCAAGAACCATGGAAGTTGAGACTGAAATTGGAAGGGTGGGGCATGCATTTCTCTGTAAAAACAAATGAGATCCTACTTAAGGAAATTCTGAATTTAAAAATTCTGTTTTAATATATCATCATACATTTTGCAGCGAGGAAAGTTTTTTATTGCACCAGTTCTATGTATGCAGTTTTAGAATGATGTTTCTGTGCATTCCAACAAAGATGGTATTCATATATTTGTCTCCACATGATTGCCCTGACTTGTACATGCTTAAGATTTAGAAAATGATGCAACACTCCCTCCTCCCTATACAGTACATAACATTTCATGGTGATTTCAATATGCCATTGACAGGATTAACAAAGTACTGCACCAAACCTTATGTTATATTATACTTTTGAAGCCTTTGAAGTAGACTTGGATGAAGGAATTTACATTTTGTAAAGATAAAAATTATAAAAACATCAGAAACCTGAAGTTACCTTTATAGTTTAAAAGCCAAGCTGTGTTCAGGCACAAAGTCTGTGGTTCTAGTACTTAGTATGTAGTCTCTTGACTTTAAATTGCAGTGGAGTTTTAATAAACTCTTCTGGTTGATGTATTTTATCTCTGTTCTAGTTTAATTATGTATGTCAGTTTCAGTGTACTTATTTTTCTAGTCTGTATTGCCATCTCTGTGATTTCTCCTTCAGTCAGCATAGAATATGATAATAAATGTAATATGTATGTTTTTCATCATTAGTGTATAACCATTATCATACAATATGAATTTAAACTGTCTATTACACAGCTGCTGGCCAGACTTTAACTCTGGGGTTAACAGTTCAGCAGTATGATGCTAATGCAATGCACAGCCAGCTGGACTACATGTTAACTGTGATGCAAAGATGATGAGGGTTAAAACGCATCACATCTAAAAGTTATTCAAGAATGAATTGTTAAAAATGATACTCAACCTCCCGGCTGGCAAGCAGTTTCATTCCTACACTCACATTGCAGTAAAATAAGATTATAAAAGGAAAAATGTTAAAATGTAAAACTTGGAAGTTGATGAGAAAGTTGGTGGTGATAAGTGAGGGCTGTTTAATAGGTGACTTTTGACATTATCTTAATTTGACATAGATGATGAAAAGAACAAGGGCTAACTGACACTGTATTTATCCACATAATCACAAGAGACATTTGTCCAGCCATTAACACTACCTGTGCGATTCCCACAGAGAATGAAATCGGGGCTCAATGTCTGCATCCACTGGTACACCTCAGTTTTCACCTTATCATCAGAAATGTTCTCCTGTTAAGTGCTTCCTTAGTGATGAAGTCAAAGTCTGAACTGTATGGTGAATGACAAGACATTTTCAGCAAAACTGCTGGAGGAGTTACATTGTGACCCAGCTATATGGGTGTGGGCTTAGTTGTGATGAAAGATCGTTTTCTCCCTGAGCAAGCCAGGGTGTTTCCTCTGGATGCCTTTCTTTAGGTGTTGCAGTCTGCATTCACTATTGCTGTATGGTCTATGAAACCAAGGACAGGAATGCTCTGTGCAACAGAATTTGACATCAGCACCTTTCTTTCTGCCTGGGGTTCCTCAGTTGCATCAGCATCAGTGATGAAATGTGGGTTCATCATTTCACCCAAACATTGGAGGCACCCAGTTGAGAAAAAAACTGAACTTGGAAAGTCATATTGACCCAAAAAGCTAATTTGCATATTAAACGTAAATTTTTTGACATGTTGGTTAGATCAAATGCCCTGGCTTCATTATGATTCAGACTCAGCTATTGCAAACTGCAACACATGCAGCTTGTTTTCTGAAGTAAGTGACTGGCTGTAAAAAAATGTTCGAAGGATCCACAGGTCCTTTTGAAGTTAAAAGTACGATATTAAGCAACATGAAAAATCCAATCAACATAATTCTGAAAATGCACTAAGAGTAAAATTAAATCCATAATCTTGTCTCATCACAAGATATGTGTTAAAGGCAGATGAAAAAATGGTTTATTATTTAAAATGTATTCAGCTCTTCATAATACATTGCTAAAAATGAAAATATTTTACAACAAACAAAAGAAAGTCACGCAAAGATTTGATCTATTATATAAATAATTCAATTTTAGTCAGCATCCTGCTTGATGGATCAATTGACATATCAAGGGATGTTCAATCTACCATTCACTTCCTGATGGATTTCTTGGAAGTCCTTACAGAACTATACAGGAACAGAAAAGGATCTACTTCTCAGTATGGTGGATTGCCATGCTACAACAGCAGTTCACCTCTGGAAACTTTGCAGCATAAGTCAGGAAAAATTGAAAATGTATTGTCAGGCATTTTCCTTAATTTTATTTACAGGGTATACAGCTTGACAGCTAATAAAATCTCATGCAAGGCATTATTCAACTGACAAAGATTAAAGATGGGATACTTTATCTCTAACAGAAGTATGCTGCTATTGGGAATAGTTTGTCACTAGCAACATCAGTGTTTGATGTTTTCAGTAACAAATTGACTTCAGAAATTTAGAAACAGCAAAATAAAAGTCCTAGCCACTTATTTCAGGAAAATGTTGACTGATTATGGAAAATATGCATCTGGATTTTGGAAGGGGTGATATGTCCATGATTAATTTATTTCTGTGGTTTGTCTATAGGTGGGCCTAACTTATGGCCTTTACAAAGACAGGAATGAGGTTAAGGAGCAGAAGATAAAATGTTATCAGTAAATGGTGTGGCAGAGAGGTACACCTAGCAGGATCTTGAAAAAATTAGGGTTGCACTTTGACCATTTGAGGGCCGACGTTCAATAGAACTTGGAACAGGATAACCTGATGAAAAGACAGCACGTGCACTGATGATGTCATCTGTGAAGACACCAGGTTGTACAGCTTCCAGGAGTGTTGACCAAACTGCCAGGAGCTATAATGTAGTACAGAGATCATGAAGGCCCATGCCAGCATTCATGGGTGAAACTAATCTCTTAACCTCCTTGTGTAGTGAATCAGGTGACAACTATGGCCCTACAGGAAGGCTGTCCTCAGGATCCTCACATGAGTGAGACTGGTAAAGGGTGAGTTCTGGCATTGACTGTTGGTGCTGTCATAGTTGTTCTGTGACAGTACTTGGTGCATCTCAGCTCAGTATAATCACATACAGACATGATGAAGAATATCAACGTATTTCCACAAGTATCATGGCATCTATTATGACGGTCAACAGTGTTAGTTCACCAAGCTACCAATGGGACATGCCCTCATACCTTCTCTCATGCAACACATTGCTCAGACCACAGCTCATCACCTACACTGTCACTACAATGCCTCCATGATGGCATACCATTGCTACAATTCAGCACCTCAGCCTCACCATCAATTCAGCGAAGTCCCATCTCGTGCCTGTCATGAACGTCATCTACCTTGGGCTACAGATTAATATCCCAGAAAAGACCATCACCCCCATACCATCCTGTTTGCAGTACTTGCTCAAACTTATATGTTTGGAAAACCAGAAAGTAAGAGAGCAGTTGGGAATGTATGTAGTGTGATCCAGCAGGAGGGGGAGACCCAATTCTATACCAACATTTATTTTGATTTTTTGGAAGGATGAACTGAAAGTGAAGTTTGATGAAAGATAAGTATAATGAACCCCTGGTTTCCATTTAACATAGAGAAATTATTGATCACTTGCATGACTACACCTTCAAGAACGGTCCTTCTCCTTGCTGCTAATTATAAATTAAATGTTAAGGCAGAGCAAGGATTAAGAACTGTGAACAACACATTTGAACACCACTATACTCCAAGTTGGGTATACCTTTCTGCCCTTGTTTATTCATGTGCTGGAAACTTTAATTCATGCAGATATAATTACAAATATCATTCACCATTCCTTGTTCAACTTCTTTGCCAAATATTGCAGACTAAAGGTCAGCAGTTCTGCTTCATATTTTAAAGTTACAATATTTTATGCACCCACAAGAATTTGAGAGTTTATTCTTCAAAATGTGAAAGAATAGTTTTCTCATGCTGAAAATCCTACAAAGAAAGGAGTCTAAATGGTGTGATCATATTACATCAGTGGACATAATACTCTCATCCTCTTGAACATCCCTGACTAATTCTTTTCCAATAATATCGTTGTATCTCTCAGCTGGACAACCCTTGGGTTCTGCAACCTTCACTTTGACACTGTCTGCCGTAATGTGGTCTCCTGCAGACAAGTCTCGAGCTGCCACAAGAGTCTTCCCAAGTTTGTTATAACATGGTTCCTCACTGGGCTGAAACTGCTTGATTGAATTTCCTAGTGCAGCTTCAACAATCCGGACCTGATTAACAAGGTCGAGGAATTCCAATGGCGTTAGCGAACACACGTGATCACTGCCCTTCCAGCTCTTATCTAAAGTGATGTGTCTCTCCAGCACCTATGAAGCACAAGATCATGTCAATGCACAGCATGTGTTTGTTAGCATAAGCATGGGGCATCATTTTCAAAGCATATTTTAAAGAATTGTGTCTTATTTCTGTAATGTGTACCTATTCTTTGCCAAAGTGCATAACTTGAGGCATGGTCTGTCTGCATATTATCTCTCTGAAAGAACTAAACAAATTAGTGGTTCAAATGCATAAAAACATCAAAAATGCAGTACATATTTAAATTTGTACCTGGCATTTATTGGTTACCTAAAGTAGAACTCTGGACTCCTGTACAATGGCCTGAATTTTTTAAGTACTTGATCACAGAAATTAGGTGTATCTTCAGATCTGCAGCTAAGACTTTCTCTGTTGACAGCAGGGAGAGATGACCCAGACTTTGAGTAGAGCAATTGTAAGTCCTGATGCTTTCAAGGTTCAAAAAATTTTTTTTTAACTGAAGCCACTAGAGGTGAATTGGTTGATACTAAATTGGCTAGTTTATAAGTTTGTTCAAAAGTGGTAGCCATACTGTTGCTATGAAACCATCATAAGTTCATTTTCCTTTTAAGGTTTCTGAGCCATGAAGGCCAGTTAATTTGTTTCTCAGAAATGCACAGCTAAAGATAACATCATAGACTTCGATCAGTTTTCATATAAGACATTCAGCAAAGGTACCCTTAAAATTGTAGGCTTCAGATTTGGCATAGTTTAATAAGTTAAAAATTCCATTTTTTTCCAGCACTTGTAAAATGGGTTGAAAGATGATTAATGATGTCAGTTATTATGCAGAACTATCATGGCTAGATGCAGAGCCCATATACAGCACATCCTCCTCGAGCAATCAAAGAAGTGAGTGGTAGCAGAACACCATATCGATTTTGATGGTATGACGATACTGGGGACTGCTACTAGGTACATGTATTGTTCATGGCACCCAGTAATAAATATATTCAAACAGTCTAGAGCAGGGGTGGGGAACCTGCGGCCTTAAGGCCACATGTTGCCTTTTAGGTCCTTAAGTGCGGCCTTTTGACTGAATCCAAATTTTACAGAACAAATCCTTTTATTTTTATTAATACATTTTTCAAGACGCCCTTAAGGTCACAAATGACGGATACCCATCTAGAGGATCAACTGAAACTGCTGCAACCAAACATTCAAATGCTTTCCAACAAAAAGCAGACACAACAAAGTCATTAAAAGATTAGTTAACTTTAAAATTAACAAATAGTTTTCATTTTTTTATGGTCAGCACGACAAACCCCCAGCCATTGCTAGCTTTCCTGACCAGATTATGCTACTCATTGTAGCTCCCCAATTTCCTCACGATGCTGGGTTGGCACCGGTCCCATACACTGGTCGAAAGCTCATGAGAAAATTTCTTCTCCCCCGAGACTCGAACCAGCGTGCATTCCGGATTGCCGGTCCGAAGCATGATGCCTCAGACCGCGCGGCTATGGCGCGGGACTTCTCTTGGTTGAATATGATGTAAAGGTAGTAGATTCATTTGTGGTAGAAAAAGTGCACTGCATTCATTAATGTTGCTAAGGCTCTAAGAAAGAACAAGTTTTAATTGATGCACATAGTAGTGCATGTAAAGGGAGAGTGGATATACCACCAATAATTTATAGTGACCATTCAAACATCTGTAATTAACTGATGCCCCATCATATACTTGATATACAAACTTATATTATAAATTTAATTTTCAAACTGCATTTTTTCATGATTAATCTGTATTGTCCATGTGTTGCAGCTTAGACATGATACAGCTTTCCATGCATTGTACTACCATTAAACTGTTAGACTGAAAGTCCAGTTGTGTGGGTGTTTAAATCCCCAAGAACTTCTGTCAGAATTAATATCAGTAAAACCATCAAATCTCTTCTGAATTTTACCATCATGAATGCACCTCAAAGCAAACAGCTGTGATTCCATTTGAATATCAGAAGTCTCATCCATCATAATGGTGACATAAGGTGCTTCTTGAATTTTTTAAAAATGTTATCTAGCATGTTTTCATGGACAGCTTTTATCAGACTATTTTAAGTGGTTGATGATATCCTTTTGAAAACAATGGCCCTTCAAAGTTGCAAGCATTCAATGTACTTACCTGTGTAAATCATATTCATCATGACCTTTAATTGGGAGTTCATAATTTTTCAGCAGGCAAGTCATATCAATTATTTCAAAATTTCTCCATTTTCTTTTTTGTAAATGTTATACTGTGTTCTGAAGTGAAAACGTAGATTTCAAAAGGCAAGAAGTCGCCTTTACAGGACTTAAAGGTTCTTTTTTAGTTATTCTCATAGCCTCTAATTGGTGGAAAAGGGAAAGTTATGTCATACTCAATCATGACTATGATCTAACAACATAAAATTAAAGATATGAAAGCAGCAGGACTAATTTACCATCAGCACAAAAAACTACAGTATAAACCTCATGAAAAAATACAAAAAAAAAGAAGGTATTGGTTCACCGCACAATATGACTGTCAGCTCATCATGACACACACCACACATCTTGCTAGAACAATGTACCTGAAGAGAACCATATTCTGTCTTTCAGAGAAAAAGCAGCATAAAACTAAAAAATGAAGAGCTTCATAACTTGTGCTCTTCCCCCCCATTACTGTTAAGGTGATGCATGAAAGGGGACGTGATAGGTGCAGCACATAGCATGCATAAGAAAAATGAGAAATGCAGACATAATGTTGGTCAGAGAGCTACATGGGAAACACAGTCGTATATAAAGAACTACTATTAAAATTGATCTTACAGAAATATAGTGTAAAGATGACAATTTGAAAAGAAAAGAAAAAGCTCTTATCAGGGTCCAGTGGTTGTTCTTTGTGAATACAGCAGTCCTAAAAATTATTAAATTTCTTGACTGGCTACATAACTATGCGCATATACAGGGAGACAGTGCACCATTAGACCACTGTTACACTCGGTCATCCTGTCCTACCTGTGCTCCCATTGCCACTGCAGCCACTGATATAGCAGTACCCAGCTCGTGACCTGAATAGCCAATAGGAGTATCAGGAAACTCTTGTTTGTACGTCTGTATCACACGGAGGTTAACATCCTCTGCAGGGGTAGGGTATGCAGACACACAATGCAGCAAGCAAAATTGAGATTTGGCAGCTGTCAGTAGATTGTATACAGAATGTACTGTCTCCATGTTCTGCATACCTACAAGAGAAATTAGTCAAAGGCATGGCTTAATAGGGGTGCCAGGGACAGAGAATGGCATGTGAAGTCTTTCTATCACAGAGGAAACTGCAATAAGTATGTTTGCTGTGGTATGGGTAAATCCAACATTAGAATATGGTGCATACGTTTCAAAGTAGCATGCCATTGTATTAATTTGTGACTGGACATTCTCATGGCAGGGAAGATGTCTGGGTTTTAACAACATGTGGTAGATCTACCAGTCCACACAGTTTTATAATCCAGAAAACCAATGTGGACATTGTATTAATTTGTATGATTTACATTAATTAACAAAATCATAGTGGTTGAAGCCTAGAAAATATCTGATACTCTTATGAATGGCATCTGAAGAAAATCACTAGTGTTCCTTATGGTTAGCTCACTCACCTGTTGACACAACCAGTGGTACTTTTTTAGTGGCTACATGCTGCAATAATGGGAAGTTATTGGTATCACCAGAGCCAATCTTCATAAATGGTACTGCTAATGAATACAGGGCATCTGCTGAAACCTTCAATGAGACCACACAATGCATAAAAAAATGGTGGTACCTCTCACCTGAAGACGAAGAAAGAACCAGTCTCTGAAACATCGTGGGTTTTTAAAGAAAAGACGAAGGAAAAAGTCCTGACAATGAATGATTTTAAGTGTAAACTACCATTGTCAGAAACCTTTAGAATTGAATTAACAAAAATAACAGTTTTTATTCTATGCAAGTCTTTAAATATGAATTATATTGGGAACATCAACTAAAACCAAGAACATATTTGATTCTTTTGTAGCTAGGCAAGTCCATAGACTAGGACCCAGCTTATTTTCCAAAGGCAGAATCTGGACTCCAAAAATGGGGGAGCAGATTCAAAATTCAGGTTATAAAAACTGACCATGGTTGGCAACTGAGGTAGATGGAAGTTTCTACTGAGGGTGCTTTTCTTTGCCTCATCCCTTAGTAGAAAGTTTAGCTTCTTGGATTCTTTCGGAATTATAAAATTGACAACCTTACCCTCTTTGCTATAACAAATTGTGGCTAGCCAATGGGAGTTACTGCCCCAGCTTAAACTAATTGTTTAGTCAAGAAGTGGTATATGTCTCAATCTGACTGATCAATTAGGGGTCATCAATTTTAATTTTCTTGTTGTGTATCATTGTATCATATTGCAAAAAGGAATGCTTCCTTGCCAGGGGTGATGCAACAACTCTTAGCTCAGTTTACAGACATATCACATGCACTTAAACATTGTTCTGCAACAAGTTCAGTTAATAAAATTCCACAATAAGCTTTTAAAAACTTAACTTAAATTGTGCATCACATGAAAAATAAGGATACTGAAGAAATTAATTTCAATGCACTTTATCTTACACTGGTAGTTTGACCTTCTGTGTAGATTCTGTGCTGCGAACTTTAAAGATGCCATTTGCGTATTTAAACTGCTATATTGCCACAAATAATAACCAAGATTATCATATCATCCTCTCTATTGACTACATCCTGTATCCGAGATAACCACATGCACAAACGGCCTGCTAACCAGCCCATAGCTATACCCTACCACTCCATCCACCTTTACCTCAACAGGTAAATGGCACCCAACCACCCGTTCTGAATATCCTCATTTAAACATCATACCAATCAGGCAGGAGCATAAAATAATCAAACAATAACAACTTTGGAACAGCATTAAAGTAGTGGAGAAGTTCAGATATACTTTGTGTGTAGTGTACATCGTTCGAGTTTTACAATGTGTCACCTCTAATTTCATTATTCATGTTAGATACCATGTCCATAGCTGAAGCTGTGAAGATGATTCCAATTTTAAATGCATATCTCTGAAGTTCTCCAAACTCAGAGTTGGAGAACTCAAGGTACTGCTTATGTTCTCCATATGTACTGCCCCAGGAATTGGGTCCAGAATAGGGTCATTCAAGAGCTGCAGAATTGAACTTCTCATGTAGACATGTCTTCTGGAACTTCACACAGTCTGCACCACTTTCCTAAAGGAATTACAAATAGTTTACAGGTTCCCAACTTTAGAATACAGTAAACAGTTACCAACACATGTTTGGTCATGTCAATATCTTAATGACATACATCAATAACTGCAGAAATAAAAATAAACATTTTTGTAAGGTTTGTGCACACTTTTATATTTATCCAACAAATCTAGATTTTGTAGTTTCACATAACTGATTCAGTCTGTTATATTTATGTAATGTCTAGTAACATAATAATAATAATTTATTTTCATTCCATGGATCCATAAGACAAGTCAGATGACAATAGGATGTGGAAAAAGTCATAATAATAATAATACAATACATATTATAAAGTACAATTCAAACTATTATATAAATTTCACATAATACAAAACAAAGTATTCACCTAGAGAAATGATAAGCTACAAATAGATCTACCCATTACACACAAGAAAAATTTATCATTTATTTGTAAACAACATAAATTCATTGACAGAGTAAAAGGAGTGTGTAATTAAGTATCTTTTTAATGCTACCTTAAATTGCTCCTTCTTATTTACAAGACTTGTGAGATTTGATGGTAGACTGTTGAAAATTTTGATTCCTGCATAATATGCACTCTTCTGAAAGCATGAGAGGTTGGCAATTGGTCTATGAATAAAAGGTTGATTCTGTGACAAGTTTAGTGGTATAACACATAATGTGGATGTATGCTAAAGAGATTTGTAAAGCTGCTTTCTAATCTGTTCCACGTGGTCCCAATTTCAAAAACTTGATAGATATAATTTCACATTAGAAAAACTTAAAAATTGTAACAACATTCACACACTTTTTAGTACTCTTATTACATTAAATTAACGGCTTCACAGCATATTCAGACTGTCTCTTCAGAAAAAACTGAAACACAATATTCACATCTTCATCAATGATTTCCTTGTATATAAAATAATAAGTGAAATAGAAGATCATACCTTCCTCACCTTTCCCACAGATAGTTTTTTAATTATTTTTAACATATGTATATGATTGATATTCTTCCTACCTTTGCTGCTCTTATTAATGATTTAGCTATGTCCATATCTCCTTGGTGATTCTGTCCAACTTCAGCAATTATGAAACATGGATGGGATCCTCCAACCCATTTTCCAGGAGCTAACTCAATCTCTTTTGCCATTGGTGACAAATGACTATTTCTGCAGTTCTACCTGTACTTTAATACAAGCTATAATATTATATAAGTTTCTCACAATATGAACTACTTTACCAGGAAAACTAGGTGACACTTGAATATAAAACCCAACTTGGAAAGGAATGAACTTCACATACTGTAACAATAAACTTTATAATCTTAGGAATTATTTGTGATGACTCAGCTGTGTTCCGTGGGCAATGGGAAATTATCTGTGGCCTTTCTGGGCCCAAAGGAATCATTATCAATCATACTTCCGACGTTTTCTGCACGTCAGAAAACGGGCTTTATAAGTAGCCTTCGTCTTTCATGTTAATCGAAAACATGCATGCATCTACATAACGTTAAAATTATATTTTTAACAACATAAATTTCTGGGCACTTTTTTTATCCATCGTAAATTGCTAGATACAATTTGTATACGATCACTAATATTCTAATATCTGTGATCGCTACTGCCATTTATGTGACACCAACACAACCAACATTGCGCGCGGTATGTGTTATAATAGGTGTGCCCAAGAATTTCCTACGCAGTATTGAAGTATCTGATAAGATTAAGGAATGCTGAAATTGGTGCAAAAGACTATCTGCCTACTCTTAAATATCTGTTAGTACAGCTTAATTCAGGAATATATAATTATGCAGGCCTTCGTGAAGTGACGTTGGCATAACTGATTGTTAACCTCGTATAAGTTCAAAATACGGCGCTAAGAAATATAGATGCATCAGAAAGCGGTTAAAAGTGGCTTCATTATTTACATTGATTTAAACTGTAATGTTGTGTGACAAATTGTTATGCGATAAGACAGGTATGTTCATTTAAACGTAATGATTGACGTATATACACGTAACATTTTGTATTGGCCTAATAATAATTATAAAATTATAAACCTATTTTCCCTCCATTATGTGTGTTAAACTATACGTTACGTTAAATTTGTCGGCGTTACAAATCTAGCGGAACATAGTGTCCAAAGTTTGTTTTATGATTGGTTATATTGGAAACAGTTTTTTTACAAATGTCTGTGTTAGGCCATCATCAGTCTCTTACATTAACCCCTAAGAAGTTTTATGGAAAAAACAAAAGTGGCAAAGTATGTGAAATTGGGGTTGAGAATTTCAGATCCAAAAATAATTGCAAAGAATTGCAGTTTCAGAAATGGCCACGTCAGTTGGATCCATCAGCAACATGGAAGATTTTCAAGAAACAGCAGGAAGCATTAGTTTATGTGCAAACAAAGAAGAATGGTCTAATGGCCTTTGTGTTTCAGGATAAATTTGGATGCCGCCTGTTTCTGGTTGCCCATCCAAGTGTGTTTTGGTTCTATGACTCTAAAAGAAGTAGTGAAGATAGGAGTTCGTATGAAATTATCTTAGAGCATGCAGTGTGTAAACTCTACTTTGATTTGGAATTTAGTATTGAATGTAATTGTCAGCATGATGGGAACAGAATGGTGGAATCATTCATAAAAATAGTATCATTTCATATGAAAAAGGAATGGGATATAACTGTTAACAGACATCATGTGCTAGATTTAGATTCAAGTACGGAAAAAAAGTTCAGTAGACATTTGATATTTATGTTGCCAAATGCTGTCTTTCAGGATAACTATAATGTAGGAAATTTTGTAAAGAACATGTGCAGTGAACTTAGACTTTATATTAATGAACACTCCAAGAAGGAGGTGGGTGCAGCTGAAGGTAAACATTCCTATGGAAATGTTGACAGGTTGCATGTCTGTGAATTGCTTGTTCTGGACAGAAGAGGTACATACAGGTTGTTTTGTGATGAAGGTGTGTACACTAAAAACAGACATTTTCGTTTGTACATGTCTTCCAAACGGAATAAGAATGCACCACTAATTGTTAGCAAAGAAAATCAGTACAAGCCTACAAGCATATCTAGGCAGGATAAAAGTGAAGACATGCAATTATTTCTGGACTCACTTATAACCTATGTCCCAGTGGATACAAATGATTTAAGAGTTCTTAAATATGGACATTGTGTCAAGCAGGAATTACAATTGGTTTCTTGTCCTAAAGTACCTTTTGAGGGTTTTGTATCCAGTTGCGATGTGGAATCACCATACCCGGAGGTAGATAAATTTGTGAATAATTTAATTCTTCCGGGACGGATCTGGCGTTGGTTTTATTTTAGCAGTGGTAATCATATTGTCTATGATATTATAGGTTATCGCTACTGTGGCAATATAGGTCGTCAGCATCGTAGCAACAACATCAAATACGTAGTGAACCTTACAGACCATATCTATTACCAAAAATGTTATGACCCAGACTGTGCAAATTATCGTTCTGCAGAATGCACGTTGCCACCAGAAGTCACATTTCTTCTTGAAGATGACAGTTTTCTTAAAACTGCAGAAGATGATTCAAGCTTTTCAATGACTCTGGGACATTTTGGAATATTAGAAGAAGACTTCCTACAATTAATGGATGCTGTGGAATGTGTTGTGAACAGCTCTCATAATATTTTGCATCCAGAAGACATTCCTTCAGTTCCATCAGAGTTTCCTGAGTATGGACTGTCAGATCATGATGTGTCATCAGCCCTGGATATTTTGGACAATTCTAAGTGTTAAAAATACGAGATGTCTCAGCAGTAACCTCAAGATAATATTGTGATCCATATCTCTTTTCAGTGACCATGTCTGTCAGTGTATCTTACAATGATGATGAAAATTCTGCACCATTCATGAAAGAACACAATTCTGAAGTGTCTGCACATGGGAGTCTTCATCACCAACAGAGAAGTGTGCTGCAGGATCTCAGCTTTAACTCCATACAATCCATTAATCATGACAAGGTAGTTCTGTTCTTTTTTATTCACTACAAATAAGGTTGCTACATAAACAGTTCAGTCTTTTTAATTCTTTCATGGTTGTAATCTAAAAACAGCTGAGTTCACTGTGACAGAAGAGAAAACTGACTGCTAATTGATATTCTTAATAGGTGACATCCTGTTGTGTATATTACTCATTAATGTTTTTGGATACCATCAGTACAATGATATAAATATTCATTTCAATTACAGTAGCAAAATGTTTCCACTACTTGCTCTAACAGCTTGCTACCTTCAGGTGCTCAGATGCGTGGAATGTCATTGTGTCGCCTATCCATTATGTGATTTATATATTTTAGTATATATCATTGACATTCCATGCATCTGAGCGTGCAAAGATGGCGAGTTGCTGAAATATGTAGTGTAAACATTTTACTGCTGTAATTGAAGTAAACATTTGTATAGTTGTGTGACAGTATCCATGTAACTTTAATACTGGTTGATATGCTTTTGTTTACCAAGGTTGTTCAGAAAAAGGGAGTGGCGTGCATTAAAGTGCTATGCAGTCCTGGTTGAGTTGATACTGAAAAGTTTGTAGCTTTAATTATATTTAAATTTTAGTAAAAATTGTTAGTGGACAACTTTGTTAAAATTTTAGGAGTGAAAAATGTTTACAGGCCTGGCATTAAATGGTACACAAATAATAAACATATGCCAAATATCATCTGTTATAACTTAGTGGTCTTTCTCGGAGACCTGACCACAATTTTCAGTCTCTCCTTAGGTAAGTCAGGCCACTATACATGATACAGCACTGAAAATCATTATGTATCTACCTGAGTGTGTTTGTTGACATTAAACATAGTGCATTGTCCATTAGTTACAGCAGGAAGAAAACCTAAATATTGAGGCATATGTTCTTATGCTACAAGCTACATGTAATGGAAACTTGCAGCCTCTGGAATCATAAGATGCCTGTAGTCTGGTAGTTTACCAAAGTTTCAGAGGTCTCAGAAGACAGCCATCTTCTGACTCACTGCTGTGAAAACCACAAATACTGCACTAGAATCATGTCTTTATAATGAAATGTGTTTTAATAGAATGTTCATATTTTGTAAATGGAGATGGGCAAACTTAGGGCCAAGGCTCAGATTTTCGATAGGTCTAGGAGCCACCTTCAAGAATGAATTGGTATGATAATTGTATAAATTTAAGATTTATATTATCTTTAGTCAGTGGTTATAAAGTACATAATTTTCACAGACTCAACTGTTAGACATGATAGCTCTGAATACTTTCCACATCAGACCCAGTATTATTTGTCAATACGCATGCTGACATATTGTAGCCTCAGCTTGAAAGTACCAGTGGTCCAGTGTTTGAATGGTGACATTCTTTCAGTGGTTTAACATTTTTTATTTATCACATCAAGTCATTCAGTTTGTATTGTACTTCTTTTGTACAAACATTTGTGCAGAAAGGCTGGTTCATCTATGTCTGCACTGCGAACTGCATGACATCACAACAGTGAGGCACTAATGTTAAAATATGTTGTATGTGAATGTAGAGAAAACTCTAGAAAGATGCTTCCAAAAATAATGGGTGTCATGACATCATAATTCCAGGATTACTTAATATACATAACAAATAGATCAGTTATTTTCTTTCTTTTAATTACCAAGGACCCATTTTATTATTATTTATCTTGCCTTACATTTTGTTTACTTGTTAAAGATCCTACTATCCAAAAACTGTTTTTGTCAACTAGTAATTTTTTTCACACTTTCCATCTTCAGATAAAGTACATATATATTTTTTTCAAATTATTATATGTACCTTTGTTAATGCATATGAATCATGCAAATATTAACGATCAATATCACAGCATGAACATAAATCACATTTTCTAAACTCACATGAGTTTGCATTTGTGCAGCAGCACAATTGGATTCATATAAATTTGTGTAGGGGCAGGGATTTTTCTCTTTGCCGCCATGCCCAGATTTGCTCTGGGGCCATTCTAGCATTCCATCCATTGAGCTACACCTCACCTTTTTTAGTTCCAGAGTTAAACATATGTATGTGGAATCGTCCATGTCTCCATACCTCAAGCACAGGCACAACTTCAGGTCTACCTTACATATGTGATTTGATATTGAGAATGGCATGCGTTACCAAAGGATCGGAGAACAGTAGCCTACTTTGATACAGTTTGCACAAAAAAGTGGGATTTTTGTTTTCATGCGTGAACAAACGATTTTGAATCCGTTGGCGAATGAAATATATTTGAATTATTTATTCTGTGGTACAGAAACGTGTTAAGAAAAGCCGCCTGTTTGTGAAATACCTCAAGTGCTAACAGCGTACGTACTGGCCGCATGCACATTGCAGATAGCTGGACCAATGGTGTTTTTAACGTAGTTCAACAGTTTTCCACGCATGCTTATTCAGTAATGGCGTGCATGTTGGTTGTGCTGTGACATGGAGGCGGTAGATAGCATATTTTTCGGCAGTATTGCGTTTAAAACACTTTAGTTAACTTTTACTTAGTATTGTAACTTCCTCGACGTGTTTTTTAGATTTATTGTTCCATTCCAAGTT
>NW_019059761.1:820939-831105 GCF_000696155.1 Zootermopsis nevadensis
CAGGTAATATAGCGTTGATGTTCGTCGTGTTTTGTATTTCGTCTTCTTTTACAAGTTTATGCATCACATTAATGGGATGTTATTTAGTTCGTCTGTTAACGTCTTGCCCCGTGTGTTAAAGTTTCTCTGTGAGTAGACAGTTTTCTCTCGAAGAATTTGATGAAGGTTGGTGAAACAGGTGTTCCGAGTTCGTCCATTACCAATCTTCGCGGTGAGTGACATTTTTATGTAGGTCATAATGATTGTTTGGTGCAAAAGATTCTGCCCAGAATGATTTTAATTTGTTAAATATAGGTGTTTTTATTTCGCCTCATTTCCATCGGTATAATTCAAATAATACTCGTAGAATTACCAGTACCATATGCTTACACAAATCTTCTATTTATGGCACTGCAAAATGAATTTTGGGCGGGCAGTTTTTGCATCACCTTTTGGACGTTTTTATTACGACATACTGAGTTCTTGTAGCTTAGTTTTGGTGTAGTGTTCTTTGTTTTGCATTGCCTTAAAGATTGTTTCTGTGAACTTTATTCTAAAATACCCTGGGAATTGAAGATAAAGTAATCCATTTAGAAACAAAATTAGGCAGTAAAACTTGAAAATGCTTCTGAAACTCTCGGATAGCCCTTGCCGTGACATTTGTATGTTATCGTAAATACATGTGTAATAACTGCAAGGGCTACAATTTATGTCAAGCTGAACACATTGTTACTATTTGACTAAATGGTCAATGTAAACTTCATGCTCTGCTCCATAGAGGTAGTTGTCCTCTTGGAAGATCAAGAAGGTACAAATGAAATAGGATAGAATTTATTTACAATACATAGATCCTTCATATGCTTAAGCAAAGAATGTAGAACATGTCCTAGCACAAATACAGTTCTTGTGTGTAATACAAATAATTGACAGTTATGACAGTAATTTTATCAACTACAGCATTACCACAAAAATAATTCCACAAGAAAGCATAACCACCATTGCATACATGTATTTATAATAGCTGAGAATTTTTGATTGAGGTAAATTCTTCTATGGATTAGGAGTGAGACAGGCAATAATACTCTCTTAGTGCTAGCTTAAACTCCTTTCTTTTGTGATTCAGAATTTTTATAACGGGGGGGAAAGATTATTGAAGAACCCTGGTAGCTCAATCAGTATAGTGACTGACTACGGACTGTACGATTGGGGCTCAATCCCCAACAGTGGCAGAGAATTTTTCCTCTAACCTCTGCACTCATTCCCACCTAGTCCAAGGTTAAGAAAGAGTAGGACCTATACCTCCCCCCCCCCCCAAAACCCCCCCCCCCCAAATGGCCTACATGGCATATAGTGGGACAGTGTTTATTTTACTTTAATTCCAGTATATTAAACTCTTTTTTGATGTTTATTGAGCTTTGTGTTTGGCACATAAAGGTTATATCTGTATCATGTAACTATGCTGTGGTTATCCGAATTTGTTTCTGTGTTGTCTGCTGCGAATGATGATGATGGTAGCAAGAATTTGCCAACTAATTGATTATTACATTTCTTAAATAATTCCCTACAAGGGGCTGTCCTTTTTATGCCTGTCACTGTTCTAATGATTTTCTTTATAACATTCAATGTGAACTCAGCAGAAGCTGGGAGGCAAATGGGCATGTGGATTCATTCATAAATGCAACCTTAGGGTCTTACGGAGAAATCAGAATTGACCTAACACACTGATGAAGGTTAGAGGATAAGTTGAGAAGAGGTGAATATTTTGCAAATTGAAAACTAGAGCAGATATAGAAAAGTCAGGGAATCTGCCCAAATTCTTAGTTTGTGGATAATTGCCAGCAGACTCCATAGATGGCCCCTGTAATGAAAATGTTAGCATAGTTGCTTTGGCCATCTGATTTTTGAGTTGGTTTAATGGCGTTAGTTATGCCCTTAAGGGTTTTCTAGTTCTGTGTCTTCAGATACAATTTATAATTTTATTCTAATGTCCTCTTTTTATCTCCTATCGACACTGCTTGGTTTCATTGGCTAATATAGGTCTTATCAGTTTACTTAAAGTTTTCCAGAGATTGGGAGGATCTCTTTGTAAGAGGGCCCCACAGAATAAGTTTGTTTTATCACCTGTGGCAGTATTTTAACATACAAAATGATGGAGACAGTCCATAAGAAAAACTGTTAAATACCTTTTAGAGTTATTTTACTGGATACCGTCTTGAACCTCTTTATACAGACTGACCGAAAAGTCACGCAACCCACTCCTGACACATGTTCTGTTTGTCAAAATATAAATTGATTTAACATCAAAAAAAAAAGACAATGTTATATTAAATGTTGGAAATTTCCACCACATTCTGTATTGTCACTTAACACTGAAAGTTGAAGGTTCACTAGACAAGATATTGTTGATTTGTTTGGTGCAGGAGAATGGGGAAAGTTAAGTTAAATTCACGTGTTGCAACTGCGAAAAAATACATCCTTGCACTTTGACTGTTAAAAGACAACTGACAGACTGGTATGATTAGATTTTGTGTGTCGGCTTTTGTATAATTAGTGACATTGTGTATTAATTATTTTCAATTGTGTTGAATTGCAACCATCCATAAATATTTTAATGTGGGCTGTGTGACTTCCGTTACTCTGTACATGGTCTTGACTTCCTTTTACTAAAGTTTCGTATGAAGGGGTAAGTAGATTTTTGTAGGCTTAGTTAAATTACAGGTTACATTTTCTTTGACTGGGAACTAAAGCATGGCTAGTGCTTAATGATGTATGAGAAGTGTTTTGCTTGTATATCCCACTTGTGTAGAAAACAGTGGTACTTTGTGCTCTGAAGTCTTATTCCTGAAAGCAGCATTTTTAGCTTTCATGCGTACAGCATGACTAATATGAACTGGTGGGTAAATATTAACCAGGCAACTAAACCCATGCAGTTCAGCCTTTCACGTGCTAGTAGCGCACTCAGATAGTCAAGAAATTTCCCACTTTTTATGTACCCTGAAGGTTTATTATTGTGTTCTGAAGAGCTGTCATTAGTCCCTGTCCGAAGCCTGAACAGTTCTGTCTATAACCATCAACCCTATTTCCCTGAGATCTATTTTAATATTATCCTCCCATCTGTGCCTAGGTATTACAAATGGTCTCTTCCCTTCATGTTTTTCAACGAAATTTGAAATTCATTTACCATCTCTCCCATGTGTGCTACATGGATGTCAATCTTGAATCAGACCATTATTTGTGCCCGAGTAATTGGATGAGGCTATTTTGATTTATTTCTGTGGCTTTGACACTATCTTGTTTCCTGCTGTTTCATTGTTATCTGAAGTACAAAATTCATGCTGATTGAATATGAGATTAAATTAGCAGTGTGGTACAGTTTATATTACTGCTGGACAATTTAAATACTTTATTTTTGAAAGAGAAGCAACACATTTCTATTTAATGTATTTTTGCTTGATTTTGTTCTGTCAAATCATGGCAGTTGTGGATATGAATTTTCACGAAATTTTTCATCCAAAGTAAAGCTTGTGAGCTTTTTGGGAAGTGTAACGGTTCTTCTTTTTCTTTGCTTTGTTGCCAAGGTGGGATCGGGTTTGATGAAGGATCTTATGAGATTCTTATGCTGGGTTTACGGGGTTTAATTAAAGATCGCGTCAGCTGTGTCTTTAGGTATTTATTGCAGGTGATTGCTGAATTAATTTCTCCGCGCGATATTGGTAAAAGTTAATGTACTTCACCGATGCGTCCGTGACAACGTTTCAACCTGCAACAACTGACCGACGACGGACTCTAAAAGAAGTTTTCTTCCAAATATATTAATTTCTCCCACTCATTCCGAAATCTGAAATTTTATAACATCATTGGTTCGACTTCCCTCATTGTTTTGTCATTGGTTGAATAATTTAAATTTAAGTCAGAATAACTTTTCTCTGATTGGTTGTTTTGACCCTAGGTCACTTATGCCTACTTTTGCATAAACCCAATTAATAGGGGTCCGACCTCCTAGGGGTGAAATACTGCAATGGCCTGTCAAAGTATCCAGTTATAAGAAGTTTTGAACTTATTGAATGTGGATTTTTCAAAAGGACAGTGACAAATATAGGTCTTTGTTCCGCTGACCCTTCGTGACATGTGCGGGTGTGGATGTATTGAAGATGGAAACATTACTTCAACTTTGATGAGTGGTCATAGTCTGAGCTCGACCTCATGACTAGACGATTACAAATGTTACACATTTTTACCACAAACAATACAAGGGAGTCAGCTCATTAATATTTTTAAGACAGAAAGTTAATGCTTTGAATACATAAAATGAATTAAATGCCTGGGTGTTACACTTGGTGCACTGCAATTTTACGTCTGAACAGCTTGTGAGAACAAAGCAGCTTGAAGAATCGAGTGACATGACTTACATTGTACAGGAACTTTCAACATGAGCTCCGAATTATGTTTGAGGCACAAATAGTTTACATAAAGCAAAACATTTTGGGTTGGGTCTTCTGTTATCATTAAATAAATGTACTTAAAATATTTAGTGCTTGTTTACTGGATACAACTCATGACATCCCAAAAGTGTCCAATAGTTTATATTTTAAGTGTATTAATTTTTATTTTACACTCGGTTTCTCAAAAGTTTGTGTTTGTTGGGAAAGAAATTGTTTAATTTTTGTGTTCTGCAGGCACAAATGTACAAGAAACAGAATTATCGGGGAAATTAACGAATTTTCAGATTTGTTGCAGGCTGTAATCAAAAACTATATTGGCACCTTACCCTGCACGTTACAGTTGATTCAAAATTATCTTTCTAGTGTCTGAAAGTTATTGTGACTGGGCTAACAAACAGTAGAAAGTCCCATATTGGAAGATTTTTGTTTTAAGCTTATCAAAGTTCACTGTTTATGCAGTTTAAGACTATATGTACCAAAAACAGTATTCACTCCTATCTCAGTCTTTTTGTGATGTATGGAACTAATTGTTTTGCTGTGGAGTTGCTTATTTTCATGTACAAACAGCCCACACACTTCAGAGGAATTGAAACTAAACACTTAGCTGTCCATTTCAAATGTTGCAGAAATTATTCACCTGGTTGCATCAGACATAAGGTTTCAGTGTAATTTATATTTTGTCAAATAGGACGTGTGTCAGGAACGGGCTGCGTCACTTTTCAATCACCCTGTGGGATGAATTTCTGTTGGTACGTTCTTCCTCCAAACCAGCGAGGGTGTATAAGAATGTTTGAACGTTCAAAAATCAACATGTTCAGATTCCCGTTATTTTCGTATTTTTAAGCAGTGGCATGCGCGAATCTGCTTGTACCAGCTGTCGGTCACACGTGGGTCTCGGGCCAACGTGCCACGTGGCGCATGGAAATGGTAGTGTTAGCCAGCCAGCTGTCTCCCTTACTCGGGACATGTGTGTCAGTGTGGACATTAGCGGGGGGTGGGGGTAGGCGCCAAGTTGAGTCTGCCTTGGGTGGTGTGGATTTGTCACCCTTAAAACGTTTTATTAAAGTCGCTATACTCCCGGTCGACATTTCATAAGTAGAATGTTGAATATTTGTGGAGCGTCGTCACAAAAATGTTTTCAGGACGCTGCTGAGAATTGTTTCAGTGAAATCAGGTCTGTTATAGCAAGAATCTTTACTCTTTACTATTGCTGAAAATCATGAGATTCTTATGCTGGGTTTACGGGGTTTAATTAAAGATCGCGTCAGCTGTGTCTTTAGGTATTTATTGCAGGTGATTGCTGAATTAATTTCTCCGCGCGATATTGGTAAAAGTTAATGTACTTCACCGATGCGTCCGTGACAACGTTTCAACCTGCAACAACTGACCGACGACGGACTCTAAAAGAAGTTTTCTTCCAAATATATTAATTTCTCCCACTCATTCCGAAATCTGAAATTTTATAACATCATTGGTTCGACTTCCCTCATTGTTTTGTCATTGGTTGAATAATTTAAATTTAAGTCAGAATAACTTTTCTCTGATTGGTTGTTTTGACCCTAGGTCACTTATGCCTACTTTTGCATAAACCCAATTAATAGGGGTCCGACCTCCTAGGGGTGAAATACTGCAATGGCCTGTCAAAGTATCCAGTTATAAGAAGTTTTGAACTTATTGAATGTGGATTTTTCAAAAGGACAGTGACAAATATAGGTCTTTGTTCCGCTGACCCTTCGTGACATGTGCGGGTGTGGATGTATTGAAGATGGAAACATTACTTCAACTTTGATGAGTGGTCATAGTCTGAGCTCGACCTCATGACTAGACGATTACAAATGTTACACATTTTTACCACAAACAATACAAGGGAGTCAGCTCATTAATATTTTTAAGACAGAAAGTTAATGCTTTGAATACATAAAATGAATTAAATGCCTGGGTGTTACACTTGGTGCACTGCAATTTTACGTCTGAACAGCTTGTGAGAACAAAGCAGCTTGAAGAATCGAGTGACATGACTTACATTGTACAGGAACTTTCAACATGAGCTCCGAATTATGTTTGAGGCACAAATAGTTTACATAAAGCAAAACATTTTGGGTTGGGTCTTCTGTTATCATTAAATAAATGTACTTAAAATATTTAGTGCTTGTTTACTGGATACAACTCATGACATCCCAAAAGTGTCCAATAGTTTATATTTTAAGTGTATTAATTTTTATTTTACACTCGGTTTCTCAAAAGTTTGTGTTTGTTGGGAAAGAAATTGTTTAATTTTTGTGTTCTGCAGGCACAAATGTACAAGAAACAGAATTATCGGGGAAATTAACGAATTTTCAGATTTGTTGCAGGCTGTAATCAAAAACTATATTGGCACCTTACCCTGCACGTTACAGTTGATTCAAAATTATCTTTCTAGTGTCTGAAAGTTATTGTGACTGGGCTAACAAACAGTAGAAAGTCCCATATTGGAAGATTTTTGTTTTAAGCTTATCAAAGTTCACTGTTTATGCAGTTTAAGACTATATGTACCAAAAACAGTATTCACTCCTATCTCAGTCTTTTTGTGATGTATGGAACTAATTGTTTTGCTGTGGAGTTGCTTATTTTCATGTACAAACAGCCCACACACTTCAGAGGAATTGAAACTAAACACTTAGCTGTCCATTTCAAATGTTGCAGAAATTATTCACCTGGTTGCATCAGACATAAGGTTTCAGTGTAATTTATATTTTGTCAAATAGGACGTGTGTCAGGAACGGGCTGCGTCACTTTTCAATCACCCTGTGGGATGAATTTCTGTTGGTACGTTCTTCCTCCAAACCAGCGAGGGTGTATAAGAATGTTTGAACGTTCAAAAATCAACATGTTCAGATTCCCGTTATTTTCGTATTTTTAAGCAGTGGCATGCGCGAATCTGCTTGTACCAGCTGTCGGTCACACGTGGGTCTCGGGCCAACGTGCCACGTGGCGCATGGAAATGGTAGTGTTAGCCAGCCAGCTGTCTCCCTTACTCGGGACATGTGTGTCAGTGTGGACATTAGCGGGGGGTGGGGGTAGGCGCCAAGTTGAGTCTGCCTTGGGTGGTGTGGATTTGTCACCCTTAAAACATTTTATTAAAGTCGCTATACTCCCGGTCGACATTTCATAAGTAGAATGTTGAATATTTGTGGAGCGTCGTCACAAAAATGTTTTCAGGACGCTGCTGAGAATTGTTTCAGTGAAATCAGGTCTGTTATAGCAAGAATCTTTACTCTTTACTATTGCTGAAAATCGGAAGTTCAAGAGTCATCAAAGTCAGGGCTCTGTTTATCCCGTCACACCTGTGCGGGGTCTGCTCTTCGATCTGCCTTCGAGTGGTGGGAATATGAAAATATATGAAGATTTTTGTCTTCTGGATTCTTGCGCTGCGTAGTCTGGTCGATGTCCACCAACGTTTCGGAGGTCATACTGCCTCCGTCATCAGAGTATGAAGATTTCTGTCTTCTGGGTTGTTGCGCTATGTAGTCTGGTAGATGTTTACCAACGTTTCGGAGGTCATACTGCCTCCGTCATCAGAGTATGAAGATTTCTGTCTTCTGGGTTGTTGCGCTATGTAGTCTGGTAGATGTTTACCAACGTTTCGGAGGTCATACTGCCTCCGTCATCAGAGTATGAAGATTTCTGTCTTCTGGGTTGTTGCGCTATGTAGTCTGGTAGATGTTTACCAACGTTTCGGAGGTCATACTGCCTCCGTCATCAGAGTATGAAGATTTCTGTCTTCTGGGTTGTTGCGCTATGTAGTCTGGTAGATGTTTACCAACGTTTCGGAGGTCATACTGCCTCCGTCATCAGGGCGATGAATGTGCCAACAACCCTGAAGACAGAAATATTCACACCGCTGTGAAAACCTCAAATCTTACATGAAAATATTTGTTTGTAACTCATTCGTGGTTTCATCTGAATATTCGGAATTTAGATGCATCATTGAATGGCTAGGACACGTGCGTAGTTAAGGTGTATTTATAATGTTTAACCATCTGCGTTTGGGCATACGAAGTGTCTTCATGGTGCGGGTGGTTTAGCCACAATGTTAAGCCATTTGTAATGTTTTGTGCCTCCATGCGCCCTGCGTGTTGCTTTGGTTTGCTCATTTAAGTGGTTAAAATTTGTCCCTTTTTTGAGTGCAGATGCATGTTCCCCACAATTGGGCCCAATGTTGGATGTGTCGCTGTTGTACAAACTTCATTACGCGTGGAAGAAATGGCTACTTCCTGTTCTTATATTTTCACGATATTGCATGCGGAGAGAGACCTCGTTGATTTGTGCAGAGTTGAAAGCCTGCTGAATGGTTCGTTTATATACTAACGAAAAAGTTTACATTGCTATTTGCTGTTCTTTTCTTTGTTCTTGCGTGTTTTTAATTGGCCTGATATTTGTGATATTTCTGTAATTTTGCGAACTAGTGTTGAAAGTGACCGAAGTGTACTTCAGTGGACGAGCAATGTTAACATTCTCGCCTGTATTTACGAGATAACAAATAGGAACTAATGAAGGCAGGGGTTCCGATTTCATGTTGAAACTTTGCCCCTCACATCACTTTTAGGTTTAATCATTGGACTGCCTTCGTTACAATTGTCAACTGGCGAAATTTTTTATAAAATGTCGCATTTTATTCGCCGTTCGAGGGCGATTGAAGTTTAATTGTTCTCGGGAGACCCCATTTACACCTGGTTGATTGTTACCCTCCGGTTTTCTGGCAAAAATATTAGGTGGACACTCGAAGGTTTCTTTGGATTTTGTTCTCGTCTTCCCCCACCGTCTTCACTGTTCGTGCGTTCTTACCCGGTGTCCTACGCGAGCGATTAAATGCGTGCGGTGCGAGTTGCGTGGGTGAAGCGGAAATATCAAACTGGCTGTTTGTGTGGCGCTGTCCTATGTTACAGCGAAGCGGTCAGCGGCCAAAGCCGAGAACAAATATTTTGATATTTCCGCGCAGGTCGCTGCGCTGGCCAGTAAGGCGCATGCGCAGATAAGCTCTGACTGCAGTATAGGGAAGGGGCATGCGCAGGAAGGCCGTGTGTTTCTCACGTAGGACACAACAAGCGATTCCCTTATGTCATATGACACCCCATGCTGCTTATGCATCTCGCACAGCTCGCTTCTTATCGCTCACGTAGGACATTGCCTTAAATCGCCGTCTCCAGTCTTTCAGAGGTGGTAGGTCGGTTATGGTTATAGATGCCGTAAAATTTAATTTATTTTTTATTTTAGTTTATGTATTTATTTTATTTCTTCGTTTGTTCACATTCGGAAATGTCAGGATCGCATTTTGTTTCTCAGCGCGTTATGACCGAAATTGAATTGTACGGCCTCCAGAGCCACGGCAGTTAAAATAAGAGACACCAACTGAGACCACAGATGAGTACTGTACCCGCCACCTGAGCTGTGTTTTATGAAGTATCAGCAAGGAAATGGACGAGTGTGCGAGTAATATTTTGGCCAGGAAGTAAGAGACGTCTTCTGCTCTTCTAGTAAAGCAGTGTTTATATCTTAATTGCGTCATGTTTGTGTTTTATTGATACAATATTTTATTTTCCGTCTATACACAAACTAAAATAATGTTGTTTAAAATTACTTAAAATTATAACATTCTCATTAGATACTGCATCTTGTTACATTTTTTGTATCGACGACATGTTTCAATGTGTATTACATCATCATCAGGTCTATCAATTTTAATATATTTTAAAAACTGTTGTACAT
>NW_019059761.1:899644-911215 GCF_000696155.1 Zootermopsis nevadensis
ACCAGGTGATTCAAAAAGGACTTTACAACTTTGAAAGTGTATAGAAATTTAATCAGAAAGCTTACAGAATTGGTTGAGGTGTCATTTTGTAGCAAAACAAACCAAGTTTGACTCACGTTGTGCTGTAGTACCGAATTCCGTCACCGCGAGCGCAAGCGGCAGTGCATTTGAAAATGGCTACTTTCACAGGTGCGGAGCGCGCTCGCTGTGTGTTTGAAGAAACGAAATCTGCGACAATGGTTCAACGAAATTTTCGCACCCAGTATGACAAGGATCCTCCCAGTAGACCTACAATTTACTCTTGGCACAAGAATTTTGTTGAGACTGGTTGTTCTGTTCGCCATGACAAATCTCCAGGTTGCCCGCGTGTTTCTAGTGCTGTTGTGGAACACATTCGTGACAGCCCAAAGGTGAATGTGTTTTGTGCCCTTAGCAAAGTTAAAGTGTACGGCCCGTTCTTTTTCCATGAGAGAACCATCAACAGTATCATGTATCTGGATATGCTCGAAAATTTTCTCATACCTCAGTTAGACGAAGATGACCAAAAAGGACGCATTCACTTACAGCAAGACGGCGCACCACCTCACTACCTCACAGAAGTCCGGGATTTCCTGAATAACCGTTTCCCAGGTCGGTGGATTGGTCGAACAGGGTCGATGGCATGGCCACCTTGTTCTCCAGATTTGACACCTCTCGATTTTTTCTTATGGGGTTTCATTAAAGATCGTGTGTATGTTCCACCCTTACCTGCCAATCTCACTGAGCTCAAAGCTCGAATCACTGCCGCAGTTGCAGAAGTGACACCGGATATGCTGGATCGTGTTTGGCAAGAAATTGATTTCAGGTGGGATGTCTGCAGTATCACCAATGGCAATCACATCGAACCAAAATGACTGTTTGAGGTAAAACTTGATTCGTTTTGCTACAAAATGACACCTCAACCGATTATGTAAGCCTGAATAAATTTTGATACACTTTCAAAGTTGTAAAGTCCTTTTTGAATCACTCTGTATAAAGAGGGAAAAGTTGCTTTGCAATTCATGTGTTTCCATTCTCAATTGCTGGAATATTTTACATAGGATGAACTGTTGCAGTGATACAGTCATTACATTATCAGAAGTAAAATGTTATGGTTATGTTGCTACATTGACATGACAGCAAACGGGCATGTTTCCAGAGTGGAGGGAAGTGGTAATGAAGGAGACGAGAAAAGTGGCAGTGTCTAGCAAATTATCGTGCTAGTACTGCTGTAACTTTTTACTATATATGATATAAGGAGTATAGCACTATAACATCTCATCTTAGATTATAAATTACATTTGAAATGGAAAACAAATACCACCCAAAGAATATTTTTTGAACATTAAAACATACAATGGTTACTCTAATTCATAAAGTATATATTTAATGATTACTATTGTCTAGAGGGCTGTTACATACCTCATTGTCCTTTGTGTTGTTTACAGAAAATATGAGAGAAGTAAAACAGTAATTGAAGGTTTTAAGAAGAATGAGGAGGTACTCCGAGTGAGTCTTGCTGAGTATGAAGCCACCATTCGCAAGCAGGAGCAGAAGTATGATGTGCTTAAGTCCCATGCCATGTCTCAGCTGGAAAGGTGATTTATTATTTAAACTCATCAGTTTGCAGAAAAGTATTTATCACTGTCCGTAGCAAATGCTTTGATGATAGCAGGATGTATCTTTTAACTCCTCATCATCTTTGGCTTGACGACCCTGTGTTAGCCCTGGCCTTCTTCAAAAGCTTCTTCCAGTCTTGTCCATTAAGTTCCAAGATCTTTCAGTTCTTCTCTTCTAAAAGCTTGATGTCTTGGTACACTCTCTTCCCCACCACAATTTGGGTCCTCGCTCTGTGTCAGTATAAGAATAGTATATTCCATGATCCAATTTTCATATCCTTTGATCATTTGCCATTCTGTCTTCAGTAGGTCATTTTAGCTGTCGCTTTCTTGAGTTTCATAACAAATTGTTTCTTTATGGAGTGGGGTTGTTGACCCTATACCCAACCACCACCCTGAAGGACCAGGCCTTTGAATTAATATCCACTGGAGACAGGGTGGCAGTTCTTCTCTGCTCCCACATAGACTACTGACTAAAAATAATATATTTCCAATCCTGTTTGTTATTCTTGGCTTGGCATCTTAACATTTACAGAAAATTTGTTGAGGCCTGTTTATAATACAGGTGTCCCATTCAGTGTGTTATAGAAAGATGTGATACATGTCAGGACAAAATTCTGTTTCAACCCAAACACATTTTAGTATTTATATTTTGGTTTCTGCAGCTGTCATAATCATCTTAATCCTGTGCTTTCATGCTTCAGCACCCCTCATCAAATGTGGCACTTTTTTGTATGCCCAGGAAATACTCAAAGGGTTATTAAGTCTTGGGGACATATCAGGCTATGAAATAGGGCCACCTATCCCCTATCCAAAAACCTGGAAACTTTACAAGCAGAGTTGGTAAGATATGAGATAGTACATCACTTGTTGCAAAACAGCTTTCTCTTTTTCCATTCTACAGGGGAAACTGCTATTATGGCTCATAGATTTTAAATTTGTTGCTAATATTAAAAGAACATTTAAACTCTCTCTCTCTCACTCCCAACCCACAGCTGGATGGGGGTGCTGTTTTCCAGCAAGATGATAGAACTTCCCATTTTAGCAACTTTGTTCTAACTGCTCGAAATAAAAAAAAATCAGGTTATTTGGATGGGGAGCACTGACGTTATTTTATACCCTCGTGAGTACACACATTTAACACCCTTGGACTTTTATCTCTGGAGGTAAATAAAAAGCGCAGTTGGTGAAGTTAGTGGGCAATGCTCACAGATTACAACATTGAATTATGGCAGCTGTTAAAACAAAACATTATGTTCATGAAAGTACAATGCTGCACAAGTCTTGTGGATGCCTGAGGGATACTTGTTTCCCCCCACGCCTTATGCTGTGCAGGAGTATGCATGGCCTTTGCATTAATTAATGTGGCTTCATCCATTACAATAAGACTCCAATTTGTATAATTCTTTACAGTGCAAACCAAGAATTGGATTCTGTTCATCGTAGTCAACAAGCAGAGACTGCCAAGCTGAAAGCAATGCTAAAGAAAGCAGAAGTAAAGACAAGCTCACTGGAAGAAATGTTAGAACAGAAAGTAAAGGAAAATCAAGAGCTTGCTTCCATTTGTGATGAGCTCATAAATAAAGTTGGCAACGGTGAATAAGCTGAGCATAAGTCACTGTTATTTTATTTTCTTTCATGCTGAGTCTTACTATGAAAATATTACTTTCCAATTGCAAGTTAAATGTATGAATTTTAAGATTCCATAAAATACATAATGAAAAACCTCATCTTTTGTCATTTAAGTTTTTAATTTTTACATTCTCCAGTATGGTATAATTCTGCAAAGAAAAATATGACAACTTACTGAATTGATGTTAAAAAACATGTAAAAGAATGTATATGTGTTGGTATTAATTTTAGGATTCCTTAGAAAATATAATGGAAAACTTGAACTTGTGTTACTTCCCTAAGATTGTTGTTAATGTTTACATTATGCATAGTTTGGTATGATATAATTTGTATAAGATTTAAATTTGAACCATGTGTCATGACTTACTGAATTGAGATAGAACAAAATAAAAATATATATATATAATTCACTGAATGACACATACTGTTTGGAAATAACCCAATTAATATCTTAAGAAGTACTCAGCAATGAAGAACACAGTATCTGAATTTGTAGCCAGACTGGACTGTCCAAACAAACTCCTGATTTCCAAATATTTATTGTATACTTTTCTTTTTTAAAAATAGATAAGTGATTTTTATATTTGTTATACAGTGAGTGTATTGTACATGCATCTAATTGCATTGTTTGTGGTTCTTTAGTATATGATTTTGCAAATCTGAATCACCCTAATCAATAGCAATATCACCCTTTCCGCCATTCTGAGGGACCCTCTTAGCTGATAATGCAGTCCATTTGCATTGAGTTGCCAGTTTCAAATACCATGTGTACCACTGCAATACTGATGGTATCCCCCAGTCTTTTCAAATAGAAGGAAATTCTAAGTAGTACAGACTTTTAACTTCAACTGACAAACTCTTCTGTATATTAATAGGCTCTTTGTTTTCTAGCCAAGATATCAGAATACAGAGTTTATGAATACTGTATTTTAGCCACTACAGAAATATGCAAATGCCACTTTTAAATGAAGACATGCCACTTCTTGCAGGAACTAGACATACAGTGTATGTTCAAATGTTAATTTGTTTAACATATCAACAAATTGTTGTTAAAACCTGAAGTTTACAACAATAAAACATTATTACTATCCACTGGAATCCTTTTTTAAAAAAATTGTTGAATACTGTACTAAATTTTATTCAAAATCCTTTATTATTAGTAAATTTTAAAAAATGTAATGCATATCTATAAGTAAACCTACATATTTATTACATTTGTGTGTTTTCCTTTTATTTTTGCAGATTATTTGGGAAAATATATTTCCCAACCAACCTAGAGAATCAGGCATGTACTGTACATTTTATTCCATGCCACAAGAATTTTAAAACTACATATTTGCAGGTTCCATTAGCCAGACACTTTTCTATGTTAAATAAAATTATTTAAGGATCCTTGCTCCAATAGAATAAATACTGTTTTTTTTTCTTCCTAATAAATGTTCCCCTTCATCTGGTAGGATGAGGAAACTATGAGTATGTTATTGTAAATTAGATTTGAACCAGGTACCTCATGAATGCAAATTCATGAAATCATGAGCTAACCTGCTCAGGAGCTTATTTTAGAGAACCAGAAAGTGCAGTATTGAGGTCTCTTCAGATTTTCAAGGTATTACAAATAACAACCTTCAGTACACGAAATGGTAGCACTTTATTGTATCATGCAACTTTGCTATATTTTATAAATTAAAATATTATTCACCATAGAAAACTTCTTGTAGTAGGTGGAAGAAGAGTAACTCCAGTGATGACCACTAGGAGCATAAATGTTGACATGGCAGTAAAATGGCAACTTAACCTGAGAAAGCATGTGTAATTCACAAAGGGTTTTTATGAGAATTCCTTCACAAAGCCTGGTTGAATAATGGTCACATATTTTATAGATTTGAACTTCTAGTGGCCATCATTGGAGCAGCACTTCTGCATGCTACAAACAAGATTTTGAAATTCTCTTTACAGTGGTCTAAGTTTAATTTCTGTATGCCATTTAGTTTCTGTTAAATAGTTGAAAGTGCTCAAAAAATAGGTGTTCACTCTGTTCTTATGAAACAACAGGGTTTAAGTATTACTGCACACATCTGACTGTATACTCAAGGGAATGGGAGTTTAATCTCTTGGGCTTAAAAAAATTATGTGAGAGCTTAGAAGATTGTCACATTTGTACTGGGAGAAAAACTCGATTGGAGAGTTGCTTATGTCGTAACACTGACACTGTACACCACACGATTGTCTTCCTGTTGTCTCCAGACAAACATAAATTACAAGTGTAGAAGCTCACCCGTCTATTGTGGCTTATGTTTTTTGCAGTCTTTGTGTTCAGCAGTCTCTTCCTAATCTGACTGATTCACATCAGAATCACAGTCTAAGATGTGTTGACATGTAATTTCCTTGTTCTGGAATTTTCCTTTTCAGATTCGTAGCCATTCTTGATTTCTGTACACTGTAGAGATAATCAGATGACAAATAGGATTCTTTCCAAATTTTGTCTGTATTGAATTGTGACTATGAAGAATGAACCAATACGGCTAATACTTGGTGTACACAGATTTAAATGCACATGAGCATCGAAATGGATGAACTTGCCTATGAGATTATATGGGATATACCACTTTTCCTTTTTGAAAAATGGATGAACTTGCCTATGGGATATACCACTTTTCCTTTTTGATTCATAACCATTCACATAATTATTTATATAATATGGAGTGCTTAAAAATGATATAGAGTTATAAGAATAGAAGCGTGACTTTATTCAGCGAGCTATCGGACCTTCACCATTCTGTATTGAAAAATAAACAATTGAAATGTAAATGTAAAAGAATTAAAACCAAGTTTCATACATAAAGATTCTGCAGGGAGATGGATCCATTCAGTTGTTTGGACAGTTCAGTCTGAATTAACGTGTAGGCACAATATTGCTTTTCACTGTTGAGCATTTGCAGTCATTAAGTGTGATCTTTGATATTAGTCCATCAGTTTGATTGTAATTTAGTAGGTCTTATATGTATATAATGTTTTCCATTACCAGTGCAGTAAGTTCTGATTTTTTTTAAGAAATTGCAAAATGGTATGCATATTCATAATTAAAATAATTAAATTATGGAAATGACAAGTTGAAGTTTTCCATTATATATTGTGAGGAATCTTAAAAATTAGTATTTTTGAGCAGTGTACATGCATTCCATTGTGGTTATAATCAAATATAAGGAAGTAGAGATTCTTATTATCAGTAAACAGTTTTTATTGCTTGGGGAATATGTTTTGATCTCACTGGATTATCTTCAGGTCCTACAGATACATTTCTTAATCTGAAGCAGAATTACATATGGTTTGAGATTGTCTGAAAGTTTATATCACAAAATAGAAAGAAAAAATTAAATCTGTAGAACGTTTGAATGTATTAGTCAAATAGATTAAAACAATTTTGAAAATTATTATATATATTGGCTAATGAAGTTATAAGCAAGAGAATCGATATAAAACATGCACATATGTATTTAAATACTGATTTGTTCCATTTTTAGTTATTATTTTGAGTCTGTGTATGCACCATATGTATTATTTTAGAGTGGTTGTATCAGATGGGTGCATTATATTGTGTTGAGTAAAGTCATTGGATTTTTTTATATATGTGTATGCCTGTATCACTTGACACCCAGGAGACAGCAGGCAGATGTAGTATTAAGGTTTTATACACAGTCTCTTGCTTATAATTGCATTAGCCAATGTTTCTAATATTTCTCAAAATGTTTTAATCAATTTGACTGATAAATTCAAAACAACAATTTTAGTATTATGGCTCTCCCTCTTCCTCCCCCAAACCCCTATTTTGATATAAACTTTTTGACAATCTCAAACCAGAGTAAGAAATCTGTGTCTAGAGCCTGAGGATAATCCAGTGAGATAAAAACATGTCACCCTGATAAAAAAGATTTAATTGATATACAGATAGGTGTTTTCACTGCTTTATTATACTTGATATGCATGCACTTTGAAGGTATTTACATATTGTGATTCCATGCAATTACTAGATCTGGTTCACATTGCTCTGAAGTCTTTATGAGAAGCCATAAATCAATATTAGCATGTTGTCAGGTATTTAAGTTTGAAGTAATAGGAAACAGTTTTAATGCCAACTTAATGTACAGGGTGCGGCAGTGGAATGTGACGGTTTTCAGAGCGCTATTGTGGCAAACTCGGGTCGAATTAAAATAAAACACTTTCACTTTAAAAACAGCAGAACAATGCAATTTATTAATCTCTGCTTATTTCTTAATAACATTTGTCAAGTGGCCTCCATGACAACGAATACGTTCTTGTAATCTAGACCGGAAATTGCCCATAACTCGTAGCAATAAAGCTCGAATTTCTTCAGTGATGCATTGTTTTAACTCCATGATGGTGCGTGGTTTGTTAACATACACTCTAGACTTCAAATATACCCATAGGAAGTAACCGGCAGCTGTTAGATCAGGGGACCTAGGCGGCCAGGCGACGTCTCCAAATCGGGAAATGATGTGTCCGGAAAACATGGCTCGCAGACAGTTCATCGATTCACGAGCTGTGTGTGCTCTGCACAAATGTAATTTTGTAGGGATGAAATTTGAGGTCCTCATGCAGAATACGGTGAACACTCCTGTCTGATAGGTGTAATGCAGCTGATTGACGCCTAGCAGAGCAAGTTGGACTCTGCTGCACCGCTTCCCTAACCTTCGCAATGTTCTCTGGTGTGCGTACTCTTCGTGCACTACCAGCAAAACGATCACAAAATGTTACTGAAGTTTACCACCTACCTCAAAATAATGCTACGGGTAGGAATTCTTCCATGCTGTACAACATTAAATGCACACCTTATATCTTCTCTGGACCTGGATTATGGATTTGCATTCAATAAATGCTGTTACCGCGAATACGCATTCCGCCACCGACCTGTTAGCCATACTGTCTCTCACTACACGGGCAGAAGAAACTGCATCCCTTGGTGGTCACGTAGCCACACACACTTCCCCAACACTCAATAACGTTAGCTGCAGCTGCACTCTGAAAACCGTCACATTCCACTTCCGCATCCTATATATAATTTTAAAATGGCATCGTTAATTCTGTATTGACATGTTAAGGATCAGATTGCATGTATTAATGTACTGAAATGATGTTCCATATAATTTTGCAGCTTCTCTATTTTTAGCTTAGTTTTGTTTCTTGAAGAAATTGGTTTGTTAGATGACCTTGCTCTTTGTGTCTCTCCCCTTTAAACTTCTGAACCACTTTTCTGGTTTTCACAAATTTTTGTATGAACATTTTGCCATTGATGACCATCCAAACTTCATATATTCTACAGTGTGGGAAACAGCAAACACAAGAACTTGTGGGGTGGAATCTATATTAGCGCTCTTCCTATACACTCCTCAAATAATGTGGTAATTGGTGCTGGAAATATATGCAATTTTTGTTAAGGTAATTTCTTGTAAAGTGTAAAAAGATAACATGGTGGCCTTGCAGATATTCTCATTTAGTGTTCTGTTTGATGGCAATAATCAATGGATTATTGTAGCTATAAATATGAAATTTGTTATTTATAGAAGATGGATATGAAGACATATACATTCTTACAGATTATATATAAAATATAGTGTATAAGTCAAAAATTACAGTTAATGGCAATGATGCAAAATTTTGAAGTTGCGTTCAACAAATTTAATGTAAACAGGATCTGTACTTAACAAGTTGTTTTGAGAAAAGGAAAAAAATAGTAGTAGTATGTAATAATAACAGTAGTAGTACCTAAGATATTTACAATTTCACTAATGTTTGTAAGTCT
This sequence comes from Zootermopsis nevadensis, assembly GCF_000696155.1. The sequence continues at coordinate 908,732 of NW_019059761.1, forward strand.
GTGCAAAGTATCATAGGCTTTATTCTGCCAATAACTCCTTGTTAAAATATACATTTGAAGTTCTTGCAAAATTATGCTGTAGTTGCCTATAGTATCCTGCACTTCAGATTCAAAGTCTGTTGTATCTGAATGTGAGACATTTTCTTCTGCTTAGCATTTGGAAGAGCAGTGGTTATCCCCACTTTCCAACTTTATATTACCTCTATAATTAACATTGATGTTGTCATCTGTAGTTCTGTATGTTTTTGCTGGGAGTCTGTTGCTGCATGGAAACATTTCTTCATCCCTGTGCAGGAACAAGGTGCACCACACCATCACATCAATAATGTCCCAGTGTGGGCCATCATGCAATATTTAACAGTAATTCTATCAACAGCTGCACATAAGAATTTCTATATAGCAGGGGTAAAATCTGTAGACTAAGAAATGCTTTACTGGGATTAAAGTGAATACATTGTGAATAGTATTCTGGAACTGATGGTCTCTGGGTAATATACAGGACTCAGACTTGAATGCACAGATATGGTGCCTGTCATTTTGTTGCAAAGGTGCAAAAGTTCAAATTAAAGGATGTGGTGCCTGTCATTTTATTGCAAAGGTGCAAAAGTTCAAATTAAAAACATTCCTTTTCCTCACAGGTGTTCACACTGAAGAAACTTGAAAGATCTATCTGACATATGGAACAGAAATTTGGGAATGGGCTAAGAGAGATATAAATGGGTTGCAAGTGGTAGTCAGATGAAATATTCAAAAATGAACGAGGATTAAAATCTGAAGTCAGGACATAGGCAAGACCTGAAAATTAAATCACAAGAAGAAACGTTTGTCAAACTGAGGACATGTTAGGATTTCTTTGGAAGCATCAAACTGAATGTATTGAATAAAAAAGTAGAGAGTAATAGCTGTGAACAGTTGTACCTGGTGTAAAGTCTTGTCTCTGTAATGAAGAATATGATTTGTAAACTGAGAGAACATTAAGCAAAATAACACTAATTTATAAAAGTTATTAAAATAAATCCATCATCCTTGAAGAACCCACAGTTTAATCAGTGATTCCATTACAGCTGGTGCCAGAAGGGGGGAGATTAAGTGGATCTGGCATTGCAGCTGATAGAGCAGTTAACAAAAATAAGTGCCAGCCAAGAATAAGTACGTAATGAGATAAATGCCTTCAGGTCTAACCACATTAAGTTTTGGTGACAGGCTGGCAGCAGTCTACCAGTCTCTACTCAAGGCCAAAATCCAGCATAATGGTGAGTCACTACAAGAGTTAGCAGCACTTGGCACAATAGGGCCCTTATCTGATTACCTGTGGATGTCATGCATTCATCTACAGAGTGAGACCCCCATTAATTGAAGCAGAATCTCATGGGCAACGATTGGTCGTTTGACTAGGTTTTCAACCATGCTTTTAAGCTAGAGTTTGCGAAGGGGACAGCCAGCCTTCTGATTTTGTGATGAATTAACTAAAGCTCCAATGGGAATGCGTCCACCAACAGCCCAGCGGTGCAGGGATGGACAACCAATATGCTCGCAGTGTGTGAACCATGATCATCTCAGCAAAGACTGTTGGCAGAGACTTGACAGAGGTAACCGACAAGACAAAAAATTACTGTGCAACAGAGGGTGATCTGGCGCCATCCACCTCAACGCCGAGGGCTGGATACGGGGCAAGCTATGTCATGTAACCATCGCTACGAATGATTCGGCCTTTCGTTCTGCGGATGACATGTGGGGAGACCATCCCCGTTTGGAAGGCGGCGCTGGTAGAACTGACTGGGACGCCGAGATCACGGATGAGTTCATCCTGGGACGGGACAGCCTGCTAGCCTATGGCATGTGGGTGGACTTTGGGCGCCATGTGCACGACTGGGCCGAACTGAAGTGTCTTTATGGGGCCCCGGCGCACGACCACAATCATCCCGATTTATTCTGACCAATAACTAATTGATTCCTTTAGATGTGAATGGGTGATTACGACAGTAGAGACCATCCTAAATGCTGCGGATGGCCTTGTGGAACCCAGTCAAAAGACTTTGCTTAGCAAGGACACAGATTCTAACTACAAAGAAGGTAAATGCCTATCAGAATCGCGAATGCGAGCAACCCAGACTTATTCTAGCTGGACGCTGGGAATAAAAGAAGAAGAAAATGTAAACGATGAAAAATGTCTAGCGATCTTTTTTCTTTTGCCTTGTACTTGAGTTCCATAAGATTATTTTTGAGTGAATATATCACGAAGTTCAGATTGTTTTCTGAGTCGTACTTCAGTTTTGTACCAAGAAACATAAAAATGAAAATTCGTTCTTTGATTATTTATATTTTTTATGGAAAAGGGGTTATTCTGCCACGATGTACTATCACAAGACAGCACGGCAAACGTGCAACAAAATAATATGTTGGCAGTCAAGGTATTGCTAACATCTTAGCTGGGAAAGTTTATCTGATCAGTTCTGTGTTTCATTGTGTGGAGTAGGTCTACCA
>NW_019059761.1:911247-966783 GCF_000696155.1 Zootermopsis nevadensis
ATTTATGAGTGTCCCCCAGCAACGCAAATTCATTTCATTATACCCAGCAGGTTTCAAGTCAAGACTTGGCTCGCAGATCTGAGCGAAGACCCACTTTCCGCGAATCTGCAAGGTATTAATTCTTTCTATAAAACGTGCTCATCATTCTCCGGTCTATTCAACTAATTCATGAGAGTACCTTTTCTGAAAAGCTATTTCCACCTGTTTGTATAGTCACAGAATTTGTGCCTTTAATGAATGTTCGAAACTTACGTATTCCTTCAGTGTTCCATTTTAGCACACTCATAATTGCAAGAAAAAAGTAGAAAAGTTTCTCTGAACATTTCATTGGAAATTCTTTGGTGGGGTTGAATGTGACCACAGTAGAAATCAATACTTGTGAGACTGCTGTGCATTTCCAGGAGTAGGTGGCAGGACAGGCGAATTGGCAGGCTACATTCCAGCACAGGTGACCGTGCCCCTACTCGAAAACTATATGTTATCTGTGGTTGCTTGGCATTTATTTGGTTCGGCGTGTGGGAATAGTTGCACGTGGGTTGTATTTCATAGGAATTACAAGGTATCCTGTTATAGTAGCGATAAACATCGAATTCTATGCATGCATATAATATTTTACAAATGAGCTGTATATTTATATCTGTATCTGTTGGTTTATTGTTTAACTATGCTTCTGATTTGTTGTTTAATTGTATTGTATGTGGGCTCACTTGTTCCTGTATAAATATTGTTTTCATTGCTAAAGAGTTGTTATCTAATTTTCTTTGCAATATACAGTACTCGGGATTTTGATGACCGTTTCTACTGTGTATAGTCTTTACTGTTTGTTAGGTTAGGATTTTTCATTAGGCTCACTAGTGTTGCAAGATAAAGTAAATCAGTTTGTGGCGAAAGCACAGTATATAGTGGTTTATCGTCATATTATTTTTTAACCTTTAGTTATACTATAGAATGTTGTAGCTGTTCATCAGAATTGCTTTTCATTAAAAATTAAAAACAAAGCAGGAAAAAGAAAAGCATATATCAAATCATATTTATCTTCTGCTGTTGCCTTTGTAATCTTTAGAAACATTTTGTTGTGGAAATTCTTGTTCTCTTGGGGGGTGTATTGCATTACTTTTCTAAGTTTGGCAACCTTCTTGTTATTTAACGGGAGATGTCTGTCGTAGGCCTTCTTGCCTGGAAGTGAGACAGGCAATTTCAATGTATTGATTTGGCAGGCCATCTTTTTATATGTAGGTTGTTACAACACCTGATCATTCTGTCTGGTGTAGTCATATTGGTTTCATTCAATTCTGTGTGAAATAATACTTCTCATCTCTTGGAACTTATGTGGAAAACATTCAAAAGACTTGGAATTCTTCATATAATAATGTGGTCATCAGGGCTTGAAGGCAGACACATAATTAGAGGTCATTGTTTGCATATGGAAATTTCCTATTGCACTTGAGATGACAATTTCCAAAAATTCATTTACAGTGTATATTAAATCAACCAATTTTGGTTTTGTTCTTTTACTGTGAAGTCTCTAAAGGGAGATCTGAGTCCCCCCTCTCATGGGAAAACAGTGACATACTGTTTCTAATCATTCTGTTTGGACTACAAGTAGGAGGAGCCTAACAACTGGGTTATTCCAAGCATCAGAAAATAGTTGAAGATCTTTCACATTATTAGGATTTTTGTCAGTATAGGGCAGAAGAAAGGAACAAAATTTATTAGAGGTTTTCTGCCCTTCCACCTTCCCAGACTTGAAGTTGTGTTCATTGTAAATGTATCCTGTAAGCTGTATTCAGTAAAATGTTTCCTGAACTGGTATGGAAGATAAAGATAAATTCTGCATGTAGTTAATAAAAATAGCATTGGTGAAATCATCTACCAAACATTAAGACTTGATTTATGTTGCCACTTGTTCTGGGAAAGTGCTGTTTCTCTGCTGAATATACTTACAGAGGGCTGTTAAACAAATCATAATTGCCAGTCAAATGTTCATTCATACAAAGTACATAACTTGCCTATGAAAGTAATCACAGACAGTCAGGAATAAATTCTTGGCTTACAGAAAGGTATATATTATTGTATTTCATGAATCATTACTTCTTTTTGTGTCTTAAAATGTTTCCATTTTAATAATGTGTTTCACGAAGAGTGGGAAAAGTTAGCAGAAATTAAGAAAACATTTCATCATTACTCAGCTAGTTGTACTATCACATTGAGTGTGCATTTGAAGTAAATGTTGCAGCAGATTAAGTCCTCTCTCTCTCCTATCTTGAGTAAACAAAGGGGTAAATGGTGAAGAACATGCATTTGGCATCTCCTCATAAGAGTTGGTCATTGTCAGGATATGGAATTTCAGCTGTCATCTTAGGAAAGAAACAAAATATCCTCTTGGAGAGACTTTTATACTCAGAATAATAATTTTTTATATTAACAGGTAGTTCTATACACATTTTGCTTAGATCAAACCACCCCCTAGGGTAAGAGTAGATGAATCATCACCCTGATGATGGAGGCAGTATGACCTCTGAAACGTTGGTAAACATGCACCATACTACAACGCGCAACAACCCAGAAGACAGAAATCTTCATATTTTATACTTGTGCTATAACAGTACCATGCATCACCAGTGTGTCACAGCACATTCTTCTCAGAAACATCTCAGCTCCCCATGTTAGATGCACTTTCTTTGTGTGTGTGTGTGCACATGTGCATATAGGTGTGTGTATATGTTCTGGATTCTATTTCTTTGTGGTGACTCCAAAATTCGAAGGAAATTTGTGCAGGCCTGATTATGTTATTAGCCTTTATAATTATTACGATTATCTGACATTCCATTTTTTTCTAATGTGCTGTGTCAGAACACTGACACATTTTATCAATGCATTTGGTCAGAAAACCTGAAGAAAAGATATCATTTGGAAAACCTAGGCACAGATTGGCAGAAAAGATTGAAGTTGATCTCGAGGAAAAGGGTACAAGGGTGTGGGTGGAACTCACTGGCCTCAGGACAATGGACCAGTGGCCAGTTCTTGCGAACATGTAATGAACCTTTATATTATATAAAATGTGGGGAATTTCTTGACTAGCTAAGTGATTGTTTGCATCTCAAGGACTCTGCTCCCTAGTGTTGGTGGTAGTAAAGGTAAATGAAGTTCATATTCAGTTGCATTGTAAAATTCTTCCAACAGAAAAAATTGTTACCTGAAAAGCAGTAAAGGCAAGGCATTGTTGCCATGAGAAGAAGATTCTGATTATTTTTATTTGAATTTTTTTCAAGTATTGTTGAGAATCTTTAATCGAACAGAACAGAATATTGGGAGAATATGTGGCAGGCATATCATGTATGGTTGCTGAAGATTTTTCGCTCTCACCCATAATTTTATTGAATTTGTTTCCCCCATGAGTAGGTCCTGCTGTATTGATAGATCAGGCTAAATGTACATGCAGAGTTTTATGTCATGTGACTGTATAGCATTGAATAGTGTAGTCATCTCTTTCTACATCTCATATTTTTGTTGCAGAAATGGTATTTTTTACTTGTGCACACTGTGGGGAGTCACTGAAGAAAGCTAAAGTTGAGAAACACTACCAGACTGTTTGTTCTAGAAATGCTGTTGCTGTAACGTGTGTAGACTGTTGCAAGGATTTCAGGTAGTGGAGACTTTAATTATCTTTTAACCTGTGGTTCTAAGATTTGTTTTGTATGTTGGGCCTTTGGAGTAAGGTTCTTTTCTAAGTTTCTGCAGTTTCAGTATGCTTAACACATAATCTGTTATCATAATCTCTATCTTTATCACATATTTCTATTTTGTAAGATTTTTCACTGCTGTGGTTTCTAGTTGCATGTGAATGTTATCTATAAGATTAGTCCGAAGTTCAGTGACAAGTTAACTTGTCGATTTGGTACATTAGAATAGTGCATGTTAGGCTTGCATTTTGTAATTAAGGACAGGACAGATTTTCTTCTGAACTTGGAGGAAGGCCAGAATTTTAGAAGTCATACTTTTTTCCTGTTCTGACTTTGTATCTGTCTGGTCCTTCGGTTTATATTGAAGAGCAAGTTTTGAAAGTCTATTAATATCCATCATTAACTTTTCTTTTGAATTATGTTTTTAAATTTACCATTTTGTTCTTTTTCTGTGCCTTCATTTTTAATTTTGTCTTGCCTGGTACATCCCTTGACATTCATAAGAATTTATTGGTCTGCTATATTTTTTATTCTTCATAGTCCAATAATACCTTAGTAGGATTTGAGGTTTTTATGGCAGTGAGTCTGAAGATGGCTGCCTTCTTTGTTACTGTGCCATGTAGTCTGGTAGAAGATCCTCAGGGGCCCACACTAGTGGGTACAGGAGTGGCACCCACAACATACCTGAGCTACCCAGTGCCCAGGGGTATAGCTGGGCCACTCTGTCTCTGGGGATCATACAGAGGCCTGGTCATTAAGGTTGGGGGGTTGGGCGTGGGGCTGACAACTCCACCATGGAAAACACTATATTGTATGAATCCTTGAATAGCACCTCAGAATTAAGTCCAAAACAACAGAATGGAAAATATGGACGTGATTGTGGTACATGGAATACAAGAAGTGTGTATTGAAGTGGAGCTGTGAGAGAATTACTAAAAGAGATGACTAAGTATAATATCCTGAGAAAGAAGAAAAGGATATATATGTGTTCCGTCATGCTGAAAGTAGAACAAGATTTTAGAGACAGCAATCCTCAAGAGGCATATAAAAATATTAACATGTTTAAAAAAGGATTCAAACTGAGCACGACACTATGCAAAAGTAAACATGGGTACATTATAACAGAAAGGGAAAAAGTGAGGAGTAGATGGAAGCAGTATTTCGAAGAGCTCCTCAATCCAGATATAAATCACCGACTAGTAATGCAAAACGAAGAGCAGGTTGTGTCGCTACCCACCAAACAGGAGATTGTAGCAGCTGTTGACAAGGTCAAAAACAACAAAGCACCGGACACTGACAACCTACTGGGAGAACTGCTTAAATAAGGAGGCCAACAGCTAACAAACGCACTCCTCCAACTTATCACTAAAATTTGGAATTCTGAAGAGCTTCCTGAAGAGTGGCAAATGATCATTATAAGTCCAATCTACAAGAGGGGTGATAAACTAGTCTGTGAAAATTATAGAGATATATCTCTACTTAGAGCTGTCAACAAAATTCTGGCCACCATCATAAATAATAGATTACAAGTTTATACTGAAGATATATTGGGTGAGTACCAGTCAGGCTTTAGACCTGGTTGATCAATGATAGACCATTTGTTACAGTTAAGCAAATGGCAGAGGAATGCTGGGAATTTGACTTCAATCTTTACCAGCTGTTTGTCGACTTTAAGCAAGCATACGGAAGCATTGACAGTGAGAAACGTTTTACAATATTGTTTGACTTCAACATTGCTGCCAAGCTGGTGAGGTTTGTGAAGGCCAAACTCTACTATCCTGAATAAACCCCATCAAATAGCAGAATATGCAGGTGATTTAAACATCCTTGGAAGATCAATATTAGCAGGGAAGGAAGTCTTTGGGAACATTGAAAATGCTGCGAAGGAAGTAGGTCTAAGGGTAAACGAAAACAAAACTAAATTGACGCTACAAAGTAGACAACAGAAGAACAGACTAGGACAGAACATCACACTGGGTGATTACAATTTTGAGGTAGTCACAAACTTCACATAACTAGGGGCCAACATAACATCAGATAATGATGAGATTGGTGGAATACAAAAACGTATAGCCACAGCAAACTGGGCGTATTTCTCACTGTTGCCTGTACTGAAAGTGAGAGACATCCACAAGGAAACTAAGCTCAGACCGTACAGTGGTATTGTACAGAAGTGAAGCCTGCGCAATAACCACCAAAACCTCCAAGCTGCTGGACAGCTTTGAGAGAAAAATGCCAAGGAGGATATTTGGACCTGGAGGATTTGTTAGTTATGAATCATACCAACTTTATAAAGATCCAGGCTATCTGTACGCATTAAGCTGAGGCGTCTCCAATGTGCAGGATATGTCCAAATAATGCTGGAGAACTGAATATCAAAGAGGGCTCTTAATGGACAACCATGCAGTAAAAGACCTGTGGGGAAGCCAAGGATGCGATGGGAGGACAGTGTCACCAAAGATTCAACAGAGTTCCTGAGACTTAAGAAGAGTGCCTCCAAGAACTGGGGTGATTAGGGGTGCAAAATCAAGGACGCCAAAGCTCGATTTGGGCTGTAGCACCATTGGAGAGAGAGAGTCTGATAGAAGTTTACTGGCGTTTCAGAGGTCTTTGCTGCCTGCATCATCAGGGCCAGTAAACTTCTACCAGACTGCACAGCACAATAACCCAGAAGACGGCCATCTTCAATATCTTGCTTATAAACAAGTGAAAATTGCCTTCATTTTATAAAGTTTTGATTTTGTCTCTTTCATTACTCATAATTTTATCTTCTGTTTGTCATCACACATATTCTTTCATACCAGAGATAAGTACCCAGATGAATTTAATAGTGTCTCATTTTGCAGTGCTGATACATACCCGGCACATATAAAGTGTGTTTCTGAAGAAGAAAAGTACTCGGCAAAGGGCTTTGTACCACGTCCCTCTGCAAACAAAGGAGAACGTAAGCAAAAAAAATGGCAAGATATTATAAATTCTATGCAAGAAACCCAGAACAGTCTTTCCCATGATGAGCAAGCAATCCTGAATGTCGTTGTGAAACATGAAAATGTTCCTCGAAAAAAAATCAAATTCCAGGTAGTGTAAAATACTTTTTCATTCTTGCATGTATTCTTTACCAGCAACGTTTATTTACATTGTTATTCATTTAGACAGAAGCATTTCAGTCCCATCCATGTCTCAAGTTACAAATCTAAAATATTTGGCCCCGTTTCATTGACATCATCCATTGTACACCTTAATTTAATATGTAATTGTTGCAAATCTATGTTTTAAAAAGTTGCTGATTTTGAAATGTGCTCTCGCCAGATGTTCTCTGTGGAATTCACTGTGTAAACAATCTGATCAGTGTGGCATTGTCAGTGTTTCTGTTCACTTGTGAACACATACTATTTAGTCCCTGCAAGGGAACAAGAAACTTGAAAAACAGAAGAGGTTGGTAATGCAAAAATCATAATTTGTTCACCTGCAGTAATGGTTGAAAGTAAAATTGTTCCTCATGCGCAATTAATCAACATTCTGTGAAGATGTATTGCACATTTTAACATCTGTACTGGATGGAAGTATGAGCCAAGGTAGCTTAGTCAGTATAGTAATATCTGACTATGGACTGGACAGCCAGGGTTCAATCCCCCAGCAGCCTAGATGTGAGGCACATCCAGCCTCCTATCCAGTGGGTATCATGGGTCCCATCTCTAAGGGAATGTGTGGCCAGGGTGTGACACTGATCACTCACTCCCATCTAGCACCAAGGTATCAACTCCTCCCCCATACGCCTCTGTGGTGTGTAGCGTTCAGCTTTACATTGCAGCTGCTTGGAGAGCAGGTTGAGTGGGCCTCAGAGCCTATCTGAACGCGGTAGCAAAGGAGCCACTAGCACAAATTGACATCAGTCTACAGTTTATGGGTTGAGAAATTCTGCCTTGGAGAATTAGTAATACAAGATAATGAAATTAATAGATCACAAATTTTTACCTTGTCTTTCATAAATTCTTCAGTCGACTCAAAAATGTGTTTATAAGTAGCGCTGTTATCACTTAATGTACCAAATGGATGCACAAATTTTTACCTTGTTTTTCATAAATTCTTCAATCGACTCAAAAACGTGTTTATAAGTAGCACTGTTATCACTTAATGTACCAAATGGATTTGTAATTGTGGTAAGGCATCTTGAGTTATATTTAGTAGGGATCTCTGCCTTCCATATACATGTGAGGATAATATAAGAATACATAACCTCAACAGTTGATACATGTAATAATCAGAACAATTGATGGTACATAAAATATTGAAATAATATTTGCATTTCTAGTCTGACAGCTGATTGGTGTCATGCCATGGTTTTGTGCCTCTTGGCATACCGATCTGTTATGACAGCCCTAGATACGTTAACGTCAGATACAGCAGCATTACACATCTTTATATGTTTATTGTTTGTCTTGCACATTTGGTTGATTTGAGGGTCAATTTGTGTTTCAACTTCAGAGTTCTCGTAATAGCTGTAACATCTGATAAGATACTTTATTTCTTTAATTACAGAACTTCCTGAGAAACTGCTTGAAAAGCCATTATAATGGACGAGCAGCAGATAGTTTTTTCGATAAGATGGAGGCGCTTAGTAAGGAGGAGGAACTCAATAAGGAAGACGACAAGAAACGTGCTAAGATTAATAAGGAAGCTGAAAAGGAGAACACCAATACTGTTGATGTAAAAGAAAATGATGATGAACCCAGTCAAGAAGAACAGGTAGATGAGAAGCTTAGTAAGAAGGAAAGGAAAGAAAGGCGAAAAAAGGCAAAGTATGAAGCAGAGTTAAAGGAGATAGAGGGTAATCACATGAGTGAGGCAGATGTGGAGAATAAAGATGAGAGTAGAAACAAGAAAAAATCTAAACGAGTTACAAGTGTATCAACAGAAAATGGAAATGTAGAACTGGAGGAGAAATCAAGGAAGAAGCACAAGGGAAATGTATCTGGGGCAGAAAATGGTGTTTCAGAGGAGACTGAAATGTCACAAGGGCAGATTTCAAAGAAACGCAAGAAAGAGTCGATGACAGAGGATGCCATTTCAGAAGACTGTGTGGTGAAAGATAGAAAGAAATCAAAGAAGAAACAGAAGAAAGAAGCAGGTGCTATAGATAATGAGGATGCCAACAGATTTGAGGGTGGCAAATCCAAGAAAAAACGAAAGAAGGGTCAGGATGAAGCAGAGGATATATGTGGAGAGCAATCTGCTAATAAAAAGCTAAAAACAAATGGTAAGTACAATTTGGATTGTTTTAAAAATGTGGTCACTCCATGTCAAATCAGACAGTAGAGAGCCAAGTTAATTTGAATGGATGTAACATTTAATTCAAGCGTTCATATGCATGTGGAGGGCATTGGATTAAAAAATCACTTCATTGAAATTACTGGAAAGCAAAGAAAGTGAGCAGTGGTTTTTAGTTATGCAGAAAGTTGTATATAATTAGGTTATTAGTAATGAATTCAGAAAAGGAAAATCAATTACATTTGTCTACTTCTGTCCACCAAACATTTTAGCAGTAGATGATGTCTGAGGACATCTCCCATCATGTGTTCGTTGTGGTCCATCACACAGATGGGCTTTTTATCCTTCCATGTCTTATGGCCTGTTTACATTTCAGAGCAATGATGTGTACGAATTATGAGAGCATTTATTTTGTGATCGCACTTTAGAACTGTAAGTGGTTTAGAGAACTGCACAGCCAATTTTTCCTTTCTAGTTTTTTACTTTGCATTATTTTGAGAACATCACTCCTGTTTATTTTAATTTCAAGTTCCTAACACAATCGTTACTCTTGTATTTTAGTAGCCTGGCCATTGCTGGTGAATTGTAAAAATGATCTAGCTACACTGGAAAGCTTATGGAAATCACTCGTTTAACCAGATGCAATTTTATTCATGTTCTCATTGATTGTAAGGAGCTAGAGATTAGACTTCCACAATTCATAAGTTTATATTCCAGATCAGTTGCAGACATTGCTTGAATGACAGTCATAATTTCTGTAATGTTAGAAATGAAATATTCTGTCCAGAAAGGAGTTTCATTTAAAATATTTCATTGGATTTGGAGGTCCATAGTTATTTAATGTGTCACTACTGTCAGTAAAATGCAAATGTGTCTTGTAATTACATCACCAATTATTGGTGATGATAAAATTAATTCCTTGAGAAGTAGTCCTGAGAACAGGCTTTTATATGACTGCAGTCACTGAGTCTATTGCCTTCAAAGAGATCAGAATGAGTAAAATTATACCATTCACATTATTCTGTTTGCACAACTATTCTGTCAACTAAACCTTCCATTAAAAAAAAAGGATCCTGAATTTGTATCTTGACCTGAAGACTGATAGTACTGATGGATTTATCATGGTTTCCTACAGTCACTGCAGCCAGATGATGGGATAGGACCTTAAACTACAACTTCCGTCCACATGCTATTTACTTTATAATTCAGAGTAATTTGGTGCTGTATAAACTATTAACTAACTAACTAACTAGATGGCTTACCGAACACAAAGATTCATCACTGAATTAACCAAAGCCTTCCACCGGTCCCTGTCCTGGGCCTACAAAATCCTATTGCCTTCAACTCCTGTCTCCCATAGATCCCATCAGGCATCATCCTCCCATCTACATCTAGGTCTCCCCAGTGGTCTCTTCCCCTCAGGCTTCCCAACCAATACCCAGTGCACACCTCTTGTCCCATCCATGCGCATTACATGCCCCGCCCATCTCATTCTTCTCGACTTGATCACCCTGACAATATTGGGGGAGGAGTACAGATTTTTAAGCTCATCATTATGCAGTTTTCTCCATGCCCCATCATCTTCTCTCCTAGGCCCAATTATCCTCCTCAACACCCTATTCTCAAACACCTGCAATCTGTGTTCCTCCCTCTGAGCGAGAGACCATGTTTCGCACCCATACAAAAAACAACAGGCAAAATTATTGTTTTCTGTATAAACTACACAGGTAGAAACTCATTAAGAAGAACCCATCCGTCACAGTAACATTTCTTTAGTGTCCCTTTTCAACATTGTGATCAGTGATTGTCTCTCTTTCTCACTTGATGTGTTGTTACAGCTATGTGATGGGGAAAAAAATAGGATTTGAGGGTTTTATGGTGGTGAATCTGTCTTGTTGCGCCTTTTAGTTTGGTAGAAGTTTACCAAAGTTTCAGAGGTCCTTGCTGCCTTCATCATCATGGCGATGGTTAGTGATGGTGACAGCGAGGACCTCTGAAATGTCCATAAACTTCTACTGACTACATGGTGCAAAACCCAGAAGATAGCCATCGTGAAGAAAAGGAATCTTGCTTGAATGTAGATCTGTGATTAGGTCTTGTAGTTTAAATAGAACATCAATCCTGTGATGTTTGATGGTTGACACGTGGATGTGTTGTAAGATCTGTGTTTATGTTCATTGTTTTTATTAATGATGTGATTAATTCTTTCACAGACACTGAGGAAGAAGCTATCCACACAGCATCAGGGAAAACCAAGTTTAACTTGCAAGAAATCATCATAAAAGCTTTGGAGTCAAAGGACAGTAAGGAATTGCCTTTAAAGAGACTGCAGAAAAAGGTACTTGCAGAGTATGAAGCCATGGGTGATGGTAGTGCAGGAGATGTAAAGATGATTGCCAGATTTAACAAAAAAGTGCATAAAATACCTGGTGTGGTTGTACGCAAAGAAGTTGTCAAATTATTACAGTAATTATTACAGACATAATGACTGTTATGACTGCGGTTGCTGGCTGTATCCTTTAGACATTTAAGCAGTGTGAGGTGATGTGGATATATGCATTAGAAATTTTTTTTCTGAGCAGGCCACAACTTTTAAGACCAACCAAAAACCAAAGCTGTTTGGTGCGTGATTTGAGGCTTCAGTGCCTGAATCTTGAAATATTGCAGTAACCCATACCTAGAAGTAGAGAGCTTCTATGTTGATAACATTAAACCTGTCTGAGGAAGCATAAAAGTTTTTAAACATAAAACAAAACATATTTTAACAGAGTTGATTGAAAGTAAAATTGTCTAAGTGAGCGAATAAAATAAAATAAAACATTCAATATTCTTATTTTTACCTGCCTGATAAGTGTACTAATAAAATGTTTTGAAAGTGTTACTGTAGGTGTGTAACAAGACGTCAGTGCTGTCTGATGGCCATTGATTTTAATGTCTTCTTCATGATCTAGTGTGAGCAAAGTATATCTCGTGGGTCCATCGATGTCTGTCAGTAATTTTTCCCTCCAAGCAACTAGGCAACATTAGTACTGTAGGCCTGCACTAAAAGTGGTTAGGTGAATTTAATTGTGTACTTGTTGATCAAATACTTTATGTGAAGCTCAGATTGAACTTCGTTTTTCTCCAGAAAAACTCATTGTGCAGTATATTGCTGGTCGACATAAAGTGTACAAAATCTGTCAAACTGCAACTTTTATTTTAAACTTTTTGTAATGTTTAAGGAATTAAGTAAAGTAAATGAAACGCTGTCCCACTATACACCTTGTAGGCACTCAAAGGGAGAGGCGGTATAGCTCCTATTTATTCTTAGCCTCTGCACTAGATGGGGGTGAGTGGTCAGCTTCACGCCCCAGCTGAGCTTTACCCCCAGGAAAGGAACCCGGTACCCATTGTATAGGAGTCTGGATTAAAGAATGAAGCATAGTACAAATTATGAATCTCGTTTTGTAGTTTTCGCTGTCTGCAGTATATCATATTCCACTCACCACCTACTGCCTATTCCATAGAAGACCCAAGATCCCCGTTGTCATTTTAAGGGAGTTCACCATTTCCAACGATGGATCCCGTACACAGAAATGATATAACCTAGAATGGACGATATCTTGCTCTTATGCAGGCTCCGCCGATAGTTGCTTTGTGGTTGGTTGTTTCCAACCAACATATTTGCCTTGAAGATGATAACTGATGTTTGACGGAACGTTGGATATCTTGACATTCTACGTGGCTCATCCTAGAAAGATTATGTTCTACATTGAACTCCACCCAAGGACAAGAAAGTGGGATGTTGCCGTATTGCACCGGATGCTCAAAGGAAAATCCAGCGTCAGGTAATGAACCACTCTCGCAGTCTGTAAGTCGTTCCTACTAAACATTCTTTGATCGAGAATTCATAAATTCATGGTATACAGCGACAGCAGCTGTTCCATCGAAAAATCCGTTAACATACACCATGCCAGTGTTTTAAGTGGTTATGCTAAAACGGGGGTTGTGAGCTGAGGTAAAGACAGGTGCCTCGGAGGCAGCGTAACTTTGAATTACGGTTGGTCTTAAACTGCTGTTGGGGGATGAGTACCTAGAGGATAAGGGTCAAGTTGTAAGTTGTGCTAATTTGAGACAATGCGTGGCCTGGTGTTGGCTTAAAACTAAGTAGTTTTGTAATTTCAAGTCATTGTGTGTTGATGTAACTCGTGTTTGACATAATTTGAAGTTGAGTTGAAGCTATGTAAGTATCGTAATTATGTACTTGTTTGGAAGTATAGTTTTTCTAGATGTTGCAAACATAGTTTTCTTTCATATTGTTGGTGTAATGCTATGTATACTGCTGGTAACTCTTCCCAGTTTGGATAATCCTAGGCAGTGAGATGCGATAAAGTCTTGCAGATAGCGAACTTCGGCCGTGGCAGATTAATCACCACACGAAGGTAATCTGTTCTCATTCTGCCAAAAATTAACGACGGCCACTTCTCTTTGCAACACACTAAGCCAATACTTCGCTTGTTTTTCGTAATGCTTGGCCGTATGCATGTTAAAATCCTCTCGGGCGACCAGCCTCGTCTCCGTCATCAGGGAATGAATGATTCCTTGGTGCTGGAGAAGAGAGAGTCTCTGAAACGTTTAATGACCTTCCATTTCTCATCAGCCTTTTTCTAGCGGTAGAAGCCAAGTTCCACGAAGGGTGACTCCTAGGATCCGTTAGTGAGATTTGTTCAAATCGAAATTGCATATCTGTTGTCAGAAGAGTTCTGGAAATTATTCTCTCCTTGTTATGAGAGGCACAAGAGAGGGTCGCATTAAAATGTGTTTAAAGAAGTAGTAAGGAAGATTATTAAATGGAATGTGTATATTCAATATATACAGAATTCCCAGAAAGAGGTTTACACAAATTCAGTGAATGAAGTAAATGAAGTAAAGATGTCTTAATAAGCTAAATCATTACAGTCATCAGCATTGGCACTTCATGAATTTGCGAATCTAACGTTGACAGTGGTGAGCAGCTTACTGACAAGCAGCCACCAAATTTTCTGCTGGGACGGCTGCGCAAGACCGTTCAAATTCTTGCCGGAGCTCGTGAAATGTTGCTGCTGGCTTTGTGCTGTACACCGCGTCCTTTAAGTAATTCCACAATAAAAAGTCTGGCGATCGTGGGGCATACTCAACAGATCCTCTGCTTCCTATCCATCGGTCGGGAAATGTGTTGTCAAGATATGCCCTGGCATCATGATGGTGATACTATATGCCCTCATCTCTTACAACTGACGATTGAGGTTAAGATTGCAAATTATAATGTGTATAAATCTTTCTGGGACATACTGCACGTGTGTGTGTGTGAGAGAGAGAAGGTAACATTTCAGATGGTGGAATAAAAATAAAATAATAGCAAGACATCTTCAATAGATTTAACAGACGCAATCTGTTTATAAAACCACTTCCCTTGCACATCAAATTGAACCGTTTCCTGTCCTCTGTTAACATCAGGCATGACGAAATCTTTACTGAACTCCAGGAATTCAAACGCGTTCTGTTGTAATTTCGATCGCAATAATATGAGTAATCTATTATTCGCTGCGTTTGCTGTTTCAAAACTGCAGAGAGCTGCATTGTATCCTGTAATTTCACTCTGTACACACGCTGGATTTTATTCAGACGGACCTTCTTTTAGCATCAATATCCATACTAACGTAAAGTTCTGTTGTTGGAATGCAACGAATGCCGCAAGTAACTCCGAAAAGTAGGTCTAAAAGATCAATGTTTGTGAGGTAACTTAACGCTTAGCATGCCTGAAATTTTCTGATACGTATTACGTTTATCGAAAATGGATATTCAAATGTTTTAAAGAATATTGTGATCTCATATTTTATCTGAAAGAGTGACGGGGAACGCTTTTAATCGTTGAAGGCATGCAGAGAAAATTTTTATACCTTAGCAGCTTTTTTTTGACAGGCTACCTAATACAACCAGAGCTGATCCACAGTAGGGAGGGGGGTCTAACAATTTTCTACATTACAAAACCATTATGCTGCGAAATGTCAAGGCCTTGTACTTGAACGCGGTCTTTGGAACGACATACGTAAGCAGAGTCTAGTTTGTTGACGGATTTGGCTGCTAAGAGTTTGATGATGGTCTTATATGTGTATGTGCCGGTTAATAATCTGGAGATTATTATCACTAGCTGAGCGACTAACAGCTTCTTACAAAGGACTCCGCCAATGAATGATTGGCCATAGGTTGGACGGCTGACGTTCGATTTCGATTAGATGCAGAATTTTTTCTCGTGCCGAACTAAATGCTTTCCCATACGTCTATAAGGCGTGGTTATTAATTAAGCGGCAGGGACAAACCTGCTTCAAAGTAGATACTCTAATGTTTTTTCATGTAATGTTCATAAGTTCCAGTGATTTGTCGTTGTCACTACTTTACTTCCGTACCGAAGTCACTGAACACCACAGCAACACCCTGATGTCTGCATTTCAACGCCTGTAATCCCTTGGCCCAGTTTCTTAGTTCGCCGAGTCGAGTTTCTCTTGTTTCGATTTGATAGTATTGTTTCCTACACGCGATTCATTTGTTTTGTCGATCTGATGATCAGAAATATCAGCATGATAGAGCAGAGTATTGAAATACCAACAACTTTACATTAAATTATACAAATTAACTGCTACAAGAAAACTGGCAGCATTCATCGTCATCAGTGAAACAACCAACATTTTATATTATATAAGATCAATCTTGTGGCATGTGGAATTTGCATTTTTCTTCTGACTAATTGGTGGGTTATGTAAGTATTTTTACTGACCGTTGTGTGATATAACTTCCTCTCAACTAAGTAGAATCTGAAGGTCTCTCGGCGTTGAGTCCGAATATGGCTGTCTTCTGGGACATAGCGCTGTGTAGTCCGGTAGAAGTTTACCAATGTTTCAGAGGTCCTTGCTGCCTCCATTATCAGGGTAAGATAAGTGAACTACCATACTACACGGGGCTACAACCCAGAAGACAGACATCTTTCTATCGACTGTTTAAATCAGTGCTCTACAACCTTTTTCCTCCCACGACACACCATAATTTGTCAAATACACGTGACGACGCACCACAAAATTTCACCTTGCGAAAAGGGGGTACGAAATTCTCCATGGCCATAAATATGTAAGTGCGTAGAAGTACTTCCCCATAATATTACAGGAATATGAAAACAAGACTTATAACTTTTGAGTAAAGCTAACGATAATGAACCTGTGTGCGCACGGGGATTTCTAATTACGAAAGATAAGATATTGCCTCTTTCTTTTTTCTCATTATTCCTTCCTAATATGCAATCTATTAAAAAATTCGCGGGCACTGGGTTAGACGAAGTACAATGGTGAAACTGTAATGGCGAGCTTTAGTAGTGCAAAATGTTAGTAAACTTAAAACCAAATGTCGAACCATTTATTACTTGCGATCGTCGGCAGTTCAATTCCCGGCAAAGCCACTACGGGTTCTCGCTTTACTGCCGTGCCCAGAAATTGTTAAAAATAGGCCACTACAATTGTGAGAATTCTGAAGATTTTATAATGTGTAATTTTCTGTTCGTATTCAGCAGAACGGGGAAGGGTTTGTGTCGGGATAAACTAACTCCTTGGAGGTAAGACCTTGAGAAACTGATAGTCGCTCATCTAGGCAAGTAACTTCTAATGTTTATGGAACCCGAATGTTCATTACCGTGTTCGCAAGAGCCGCACACACAATATCTCCTAACTCCATTTCATATGCGGCCGTGGTCGTTTCAGCAACTGCTCTGCCTACCGAGTCCTAGCCTTGTGAGGGGCGGAAGGAATCCTGTCGTGCAGCCATTAGCTACGAAAAAGGCGCTACCAAATCGCTGCTAATTGAAACAATACCGTGAAGTATAGTGGTTAATTTTAAGTCTCGAAGATGACTGTCTTCTGGGATACTGCATCGCGTAGTCTAGTACATAATGACCGACGTTTCAGAGGTGATTGTTGCTTCCATCTTGAGGACCCTCATTTTAGCAGAGACCAACTGAGATATATTAACACGCAAATGGATCTGTGGGCGCAGATTGGATTGCTCTGGAACCAGACCAGTGGTTGGCTCCCGGTTCATTATCACATTCACCTTTTTTTTATTATTTTTTTTAGTGTTCTGTCTGACGACAGGTCCATATGAACAGGATCCTTCCATCCTTTTCTCGTACTGGGACCTGTTCATATACGTTCTTGGCAGATGATCCAGAAGTGGTTTGCCATTGCTAATTGGTGGGTTATGTAAGTATTTTTACTGACCGTTGTGTGATATAACTTCCTCTCAACTAAGTAGAATCTGAAGGTCTCTCGGCGTTGAGTCCGAATATGGCTGTCTTCTGGGACATAGCGCTGTGTAGTCCGGTAGAAGTTTACCAATGTTTCAGAGGTCCTTGCTGCCTCCATTATCAGGGTAAGATAAGTGAACTACCATACTACACGGGGCTACAACCCAGAAGACAGACATCTTTCTATCGACTGTTTAAATCAGTGCTCTACAACCTTTTTCCTCCCACGACACACCATAATTTGTCAAATACACGTGACGACGCACCACAAAATTTCACCTTGCGAAAAGGGGGTACGAAATTCTCCATGGCCATAAATATGTAAGTGCGTAGAAGTACTTCCCCATAATATTACAGGAATATGAAAACAAGACTTATAACTTTTGAGTAAAGCTAACGATAATGAACCTGTGTGCGCACGGGGATTTCTAATTACGAAAGATAAGATATTGCCTCTTTCTTTTTTCTCATTATTCCTTCCTAATATGCAATCTATTAAAAAATTCGCGGGCACTGGGTTAGACGAAGTACAATGGTGAAACTGTAATGGCGAGCTTTAGTAGTGCAAAATGTTAGTAAACTTAAAACCAAATGTCGAACCATTTATTACTTGCGATCGTCGGCAGTTCAATTCCCGGCAAAGCCACTACGGGTTCTCGCTTTACTGCCGTGCCCAGAAATTGTTAAAAATAGGCCACTACAATTGTGAGAATTCTGAAGATTTTATAATGTGTAATTTTCTGTTCGTATTCAGCAGAACGGGGAAGGGTTTGTGTCGGGATAAACTAACTCCTTGGAGGTAAGACCTTGAGAAACTGATAGTCGCTCATCTAGGCAAGTAACTTCTAATGTTTATGGAACCCGAATGTTCATTACCGTGTTCGCAAGAGCCGCACACACAATATCTCCTAACTCCATTTCATATGCGGCCGTGGTCGTTTCAGCAACTGCTCTGCCTACCGAGTCCTAGCCTTGTGAGGGGCGGAAGGAATCCTGTCGTGCAGCCATTAGCTACGAAAAAGGCGCTACCAAATCGCTGCTAATTGAAACAATACCGTGAAGTATAGTGGTTAATTTTAAGTCTCGAAGATGACTGTCTTCTGGGATACTGCATCGCGTAGTCTAGTACATAATGACCGACGTTTCAGAGGTGATTGTTGCTTCCATCTTGAGGACCCTCATTTTAGCAGAGACCAACTGAGATATATTAACACGCAAATGGATCTGTGGGCGCAGATTGGATTGCTCTGGAACCAGACCAGTGGTTGGCTCCCGGTTCATTATCACATTCACCTTTTTTTTATTATTTTTTTTAGTGTTCTGTCTGACGACAGGTCCATATGAACAGGATCCTTCCATCCTTTTCTCGTACTGGGACCTGTTCATATACGTTCTTGGCAGATGATCCAGAAGTGGTTTGCCATTGCTTCTTCTGTGTGAGTGTGAATGGAGTAATTGTTGGGATGCCACGGAGAAACCGAGGAAGCCCCCGGAGGAAAACTCCGTGTTGCCTAGACCACGGCCTTGCCCAACACAAGTTATAAATTCGGGCACCGACGGGAATCGAACCCGAGACCCCAGGATTACAAGGCCAGCGTTCTAACCTCTAGACCACATTATGTTATGAAGAATGCTTGGACGTTCTCACGAAAGTCAACTAACCATGAAGTTAGTAGATTCAACATGAACAACCACAACAGCTGAGAGAGCATAATTATATCCAGGAACCAATTAACCTTAGCTTCTGTTGGTGGGTCGTGGCTTCTGATTTTGGAAACAACGCTGAGTGACTTCAGTCACGGTCATCTGTGCTCCAGTGTTCCGGAAAATGTGAGTATGAACTGTAGATTGTGGACTAGTTGGTTTTTGTTAACAAGTAACCCACGGGTCCGTGCACAAGTTACAAAATGAAGCTGGTGAACGTAGACATGCAGAATGGTACAAGACGTCAGGAACTATTTATTGGCGTGAACCAACGCAATTGTTCATTACAGGCTTCACACACGTTCACACTGCTGCTAGTTCATAACCAACTGCTGCCCTAGTTTTCCTCATTCTCTCCAGGCCATTTCGTTGAAACAGGGTACTATTGCTTTCCTCCAAGTCCTTATCTACTCACCATTCTTGATCATTCGACTGTATGTAACTTCCATGAAAACCTCAAAGCTCATATTATTCCGAAATTAAGCATATTTATGATTGAAAAGTAAAAAAGAAAAAAGAAAAAATGACATTAGTAATTCAAGAACATTATCAATAACATTTAGAGATTTATTAATGTATGTCTTTCTTTATAATTAAACACAAATTTAAGGGAAAGGTAAAATTGTTATATATATATGAATTTAAAAATTGAAATGTATAATTTTTATAAACAGATATCTAGATTTGTTTGATACATCTGATTATCCAGAATTCCATATTCTATGCAATGGTAAGAAATAAAAAATTATTGGTAAATTTAAAGATGAATTTAATGGAATGAAGATGTTTTACAATGCATGCTTATGAAGTTGATAAAAAGTAAAAAGGAATTTAAAATGTGTATTAAATTAATAAAATAAATTAGGAGATTACAAAAAGTGTTAATTTAGATGTAGAAAGTTATTTTTTAACAAATGTTTCCTAAACTGCACATTTTTATACATTTATACATGAATAGTCATGAATTTTAACTCAACTCAAATGGGTAAGACTACTATGTTATTCCCAGCTACCTAATATCCACTACCATTTAGAACAAAACTACAGTTGACTGATTACAAAATGTTACCAAGTGGCTGCATGGTGTAACATAATTTACTGAAACTAATGCACTATTTTCCACCATTCAAAAGAAATAAATATCACAGAACTTGGATTAATATAAACATGAATTATTATATTAGAAAATGAGAAAATTCACAATTTAATGGCCACTGCAATGTAAGGAATATTTACAATATATAATAGGTGCAGAATAGGCAACAGAGTGCTTTTTCTTATTTTTTTATTTTATTTTATTTTGCACACGTTAACCAAGTATTGTAAATGACTTGTCAAGTTTACAGTGTTTAATAAAAAATTGCATGAAAGTTTTAAATTATCATTAATACTTAAACCCATAAAAACAAATTTTTCTGCATTGTCTTCAATTGATTATTCATTTTTAAATACTTCAAAGTAATATTTCTTGACAATTTGTGTCAAGACCTTTTTGGAAGGCATATTATGTCTGAATTACGTAACAATTGAAAAATTATACCTAACCAAGCAAATATACTTTCTACTACAAGAAACACTATTTCACTTTATCTGAATTTGGTAATTTACTTCTGCTTGTTGCCTTCTGTCATGAAGATATGATTTAAACCAATGACCAGCTATATTTAAAATAACATAAAAATTTAGTTTTGATATTAATAATTAATAATTTATACAATCAAATGCTTTAGAAAAATCACAGGTTATTCCAGTAACATGCATTTTATTATTAAGAGCACTGAAGATTTCATCTGTAAAATTGAAAAGGGCTTTATCAATTGAAATCCAAGTTGCAAGGACATTGTTTCAGGTTAAAAAGTCACTTACATGACTTTCTCAAATATTTTAGAGAAAGCTGTTACTAATGAAACTGGTCTGTAGTTAGATATGCACAATTTTTCACCTTTCTTATATAGGGGTTTAACCTTTTAATGTTTAAGTTATTCTGGAAACACTCCTACTGCTATTGATTATTATAAAAATAAATTAAAGGGACACATAGTCTGCACAGCTTTTGAGTAAATTTGTTAATGTTTCATCACAACCACATGAATTTGTTTTTATCATATGACATATTTTCATTTTAGTGTAGATGCTATGACCAGTTGTCTTTATTTCTAGGGTTAATTTCAGTGCAAACAGAGATATATTCGGCCCTTACACGCATGTAGAAGTCATCCAAAGATGTGTGGGTGAGATGCTTGGTACCTTTGCCCTCGTGTTTCTGGGCTGCATGGGTGTTGGAGTGCACCATCTAAATCCAAGTGTTCCTGAACATTACTTCATCGCATGCTTTAACTTTGGCCTCGCAGTAATGGTACCCATCTTGGTAAGTAGGTTTTTTGTCTTGTCTCATACTGTATGAACCATACCGAAGGCCTTAGTAGGCTGGCCATGCCTACAGCAGCATCTCTAAATAATCAGTTCTAAGGTTTTAACGCTTACAATCAGACTTCTTTCTGTTCTGATCTTGTTTTTATATTTACAATAAGCCATCTGGTGTAGAAATGGGTAAAACAGGTCGTTTATAACTTATTTTTATGGGGTACATTTTGTTACCCATTAATTTTGTTCACCTATTAATTACATAATTTGTGCAATAAATATTTTTTAATTTGAAATCCTGTCTTGTTTCAATATTATATAGAATAATAAACTAGAGGGAAGTAAGGTGAGCAGGACGAGAAATGTGTTCAAGAGTTTGGTTGGAAAGCCTGAAAGGCCTAATATGGTTCAGGCTAAGAACCGATGGTGGGCCTTTGTGAGCATGGTAATGAGCCTTCAAGTTCTGCAAAAGGCAAAGGTTTTCTTGACTAGCTGAGAAATTATCAGCATCTCAATCAGAACTTGCTCCTTGGAGTTAGTTACTTAGTTATACTTTTATTATTGTGGTTTGTTGAGAAGTGCGTAAGGTTATTAAATAGAATGCAAATTCTAAAAGTATATTCATGACTTACAAATCTAGAGGCAATAACAGAGTGTTATATCAGTGTTGTTTTGCTATGCATACATTATCTAACGTGTTATATTTTAGAATAATTAGCTTTGGTACAATTACATACTTTTTATATTGAGGTTGGACCCAATCATTATATAATTTTAATTTTGTGACAGAATATGTTTATTTTAATTACAGTTGATACCAAGTTTAAAAATAATTGCCTGTGACAATTATATCAACACTTCATGACCTCACTGAATAATTTACTTATTATATAACTGTATAAAATGATAATAGTTATCAATTTATTCATGTCATAAAGTATTCTTCTCATTAAGGCCAACAATATTTATGTGCAACACTTTGTAAGGAAAATATTTAACAGAGTACTAGGAAAAATGGTTCCTCCTGTACAATATATCTGCTGTTTGATTAACTTTGCAACAGTCTATCTGCATTTGCAATAAATTAATGTCAAGCCAGTGATCTATACAAATCAGAAATTAACGAATTTGCAAGACTGCTGCTCCTTTCTAATGTTGTGTCTGTTGCAGATTGTGGGCCATATCAGCCAGTGCCACATGAACCCTGCAATCACCCTGACGGTTGTCATCAGTGATGTCATGAAGCCGGCCCTTGCTGGCCTGTACATTATCTCCCAATGCATAGGTTCAGTGCTGGGCTACGGTGTTCTTTACGTGGGTATTGTTGCAATCTGAGTTATATTATGTGCATGTAAAATCTCTGGGTGTAGATAAAATAAAAATGTTTTTAAATAGCAGCTCTTAACTTTTACAGCTCAGAACTTGGCTGTAAATAAAGATGAAAGATTGTTATTAGGCCTTCCTGGGATCAACACCCCTCTCCCATTCACTCAGATATGGAACAGTCCATAATGTGAGGCCATATTTCTCCACAAGGTGTTCAGCATATCTGGTGTGATTTCCTGGAAGATTGTTGAAATATTTGCTGTCAAGTCTTCAGTGGTCTTGTCCATTCTGCACTAAGTGTTCTTTACTAATCCAAACACAAAAAAATGTGTGGTGAACCTGAAGACCTCCGCTACCACACCAGTTGTCACTAAATATTTTGTCCGGTGTGGTTTCATGATTATTCATATTTCCCGATCTAGTTTGGCAGGTCCAAGTGTGGTGCCCTGTGCTGCATAGAAATGGCCTGTACACACCTAGAGTGTCATTCCACAATTTTGGACTTTCCACTTTCATTATGGAGCCATATCACAGAATTTTTGCTGCACCACTGTTACATTCTAAAATTTTCTAAACACTGTGCATTTGAGGTCACTTTCTCTTTCTCTGGAATTACATCATGTGCATATACAACAAGTATTATCACATAACAAATAACTGAACGTAATAGCCACACATGCAAAAGATTAGTGAAGTTCTGCTTATTCATTAATTATTACAGCATTTTAACTTTTTCCCACACACAAATTTATCTACTTTTATTATCACAGTAAAGCCTGGACTAATGAAAAATGGGCATTTAACTGAATAAGTTTTTAAATATATTACTGAGATTGTTGAAACTGTGCTAAGGGTTATATCACCTTCATGTGCATTGAATGCAGTTAATCATCTCAGCTGGCATATCTCAGTCAGTACAGTGACCAGCTACGGGCTAGATGACCAGGATTTGATCCCCAACAGGGGCAGAGGATGTTTCCTCTAGCCTCTGCGTCCACACTGATTCTGGGTCTCACCCAGCCTCCTACCCAGTGGGTACCGGGGTCCTTTCCTGGGGGTAAAGCGTGGCCAGGGCATGATGTTGATTACTCACCCCTATCTAGAGCTGAGGTCAAGAATAAGTAGAAGCTATACACTTCTCCCCCCCAAGCGCCTACTTCGAGTATAGTAGGACAGCTTTTACTTAATCCTCTGGTGAGTAAAATTTGGAAAGCAAATGTTGTTTTTAATATGTCAGTGCTGATATATAATTTCTACACATGAAATAAAGAAATTACTTCAACTAAAAGGAAATATCTTGAGAAATGTTTAAATATTTTATAAAATAAAGATGTTTTAGCAGAAGTAACTGATGTTTCTGAGAGAAATATCTCCTTCAAAGGAAGTAAATAATTTCTTGTTCATTATTGTTACTGATACTAATACGTACCATTAGTTTTACTATTATTGGGCCTGCAACGACAAGTTGTTGGGGATAATTACATAGTGAAGACTTTATATTGTTATGATTAGATCAAGAGACTTAAGATATAGGGCCTAGAATATGAATAACATAATTAAAAATGCTTGAAAATGTTTGGCTGAATACTATTATATATGAAAATGAGTTGATGCAAAAATGATTTTAATTTGATCTTGAGGAAATGCACTCTCTAGCTATGAACTGAACTGACCAAAAATCATTGATGAGATTTGATTTCAGTGATGTTGAATCTTCAGGCTCTACTACCTGATGGTTAGTTAGTGAGCCAGTTAATTAGTTACTTGAAGGTTGTTACAGTACTTGTTTCTGTTGTTTCAGGGTTTGACCCCCATGTTCCATAACAAAAATCCTCCAGTCTGTGTCACAGTCCTGCACAAAGAACTGAATGTGTTTGCAGGAATGGCTATGGAAGCCTTTTGCACTGGACTCCTTTGTCTGGTGGTCTGTGGAGTTTTGGACAAGAGAAACGCCCACAATACTGATTCTACAGCCATAAAGATTGGCTTGACAGTATCCAGCCTTGCTCTAGTGGAGGTCAGCCTTCACCAAGATGGTCCTATCATTGACACTTATCAACTGACACACTATTGACTGGGTAGCTGTCATGGATCCCCCTTGTTCTGTGACTTGTTATCTGCATTGAGAAGTGTGTTTCCAGAGGTCCTCAGGATTGCACTGATTAACTTCTCTGATACCAAGTTCATTTTATTAAGATCACAAACCCAGATGTTTTTAAATAACTACTTACAACAGAAATCCATGGAACCTGAACACTTTTCTGTTTAAGACAGGTTTTCAATTAACACAGGATTTTGCTTCTATATTAAATAAACAGTTGATAATAAATACCCACATATTTATGATTCAAATGTAAGTTATCTATCAGTCCATTTCACTGGTTTAAATAAATACTAGTGCCACTTTCTTCCCCTTGTTTTGTATATTTCAGTTAACTTTTAGTACATATGTGTATGTGTACTGTGTATTCATTTGCTACAATGCATTTCCAGTTATGTTTATTTTATCAGTTACTGATTGTCAGTAATTAAAATACCTAATTAAATTGATGGGAAATTTATTTCCCATCAATTAATTCTGATTCATGAATGCATTCCCTTCTTTAAAAAAATTAATGTGATAACAAAATTGTCGTGAATTTGTCTTTTCAACATGTCACATATAAGCTGAGTACCTAATGTATTAGCATGTCTAATTATTAAAATGAAATGAGTTTCCATTTGACAAGCTTCCATAAAATACATTAGTTAAAAGCACATTTTCTGCATGTTATAGTTTTAAGTTCCAATGTTTGGTGTGTAAAATTACACATTGGCATGTGGATTGTGTTCAGAAACAGCAAAGCAGCATAGAAGTTCAGGTTATTAATTGTGTTTTCTTTTGCAGGCTCCCTACACAATGGCAAGTTTCAATCCAGCACGATCTCTTGGCCCATGTGTCTGGACTGGCCACTGGGAAAATCATTGGGTTAGTGCAGAAGAAAAATTTAGTTAAAATAGAATCTGTGAAATAATCTGTTGTAAATTACATATATTTGGTAAAAGCTTCCTGTTTTTTAGTTTTTAAAATCTGGTCACCCTGCGATATGGCTTAATACCCTCTATAGTCTTTGTGTTCAGTAAGAGGAGCTGAAGTCAAACATACCTATAGACTAATTTTACTTTTTGAAGGAAAGAATGTTGATATTGATGTATGTAGTCTGCATTTGAAACTTCACACTTGTTTTTAAAGTAAATAGTGCAGTACTGAGATTATTCTTATTTTTTAAACAGAAAATAGTTTGACATATTTTGTTCTTCTCACAGAAATCTCTCCCATGACAGAGACTTTTGAGCTACAGTTTGGAAATCACTGATCCAAACAAATTACTTCCTAGATTGTAGAAGAATTCCTCTTCTATTATTTGTTCTTTGCACAAAGAGCACAAAATGAATGCATGTAGGGGAGGAGAACTATTGTCCATCCTCTCATTTTATTCCTAAATATAATGAACAGTTTTAGATTAAATTTTGCACTGTGCATCAGCAATAGAAATTTGAGGGATAATTTAATTTTGGAAAGTAGGAATCCAATTTAACACCTTCTTGAATGGAGCTAAAACTTAATTTCATCAATTTTATAAAAACAGTGTCACTGAAAAAAATGGCACATTATGTAAAACTTATGTTGATACCTCTGTAATACAATTTTTATTTGAAATTGTTTTTCACATGACCAATATACAGTGAATCACAACTGAAAATATTATCTGTGTAACTTGCGTGCAGTAACTTGGATATCGAGGTCACTTATGTCTAAAATTGCAGCAAAACAATAAAAAAAATATATGTATGCTTTTGGAGAACATCTTCACATTCTTGTTTTTCTAATGTTTATATTTGTACTTAAAAAAACTTTCATCACCAATCATTCAGTTTCAGACAATGGCATATTCTAGAGAGTTTAACAACTAGGATTGTCATAATTGTGGCAGGTATTCTGGGTGGGCCCCTTGCTTGGCAGCACTGTGGCAGCAATGTTCTATAGATTTGTCTTCTTCATTCCGAAGAAAGTGGATGTGGAACTCCAGTCATAAGACCAACTATGGAAGAAGCTTCTCACCCTACACAACAGGAGATCCAGTAGAATTATTCATGCAGCTCAGGTATAAAACTTATATAAATGCAATGTGTAAGCATTAACGAACAGAAATTTACACTCCAAAATTTATTTAGGTGGTTATGCATACATTTTTGTTATAATGAAATTACAAATGCTCTGCTCATGTGTGTATCTGAATGGCTGTGTTACTGACCACCAGCAGGAAGCTGGAAGAACAGTATGACATAGAAGAGAATATTTCTGTCCAAGGAATGAAGACAGTGATTTGTGAAATGACAGACATTAATCCAAGAAACAGTCAATTGTAACAGTGTGAAATAAATCCATTTTGTTTTTTTTAGCAAATAACCCAGAGTGTAATTACAGATTATGTACCAGTATGAAAATGAGGCATACATCACTCACAATTTTACAGAAAAATTAAATTGGTTACTTCCCAGATGCCCTATATTTATAACGAACAGCACAAATATAGGTGGTAATGACTAATGAAATTACCAGCCAGTCACTTAATGACATGGGAGAATCCTTTATGTTGACATCATCACTCAGCCAGATGCCCCACTTGCAAATGTCATTGACCCAAGACAGCTGACAACACTAGCACCATTTGTTAAGATGAAAGGCCTAATTCTAGAGGATACTTCAGAATTGTTATGCTGTGCTTAAACTTCCTAAATTTCTAAAGAATGGCCTGCAGTTCTTTGCAGCATACGATTTACAGGCAAAACCCATTCATGTTTGGCTAATTGTGTTAAGAAGCAGAATATATGTCTGGGCACCAATGAAATAATAGACATAAGTGGAAGATGCACTGATTTGCCTCTTGGTGTTATTGGACCAAGGATTCTGTGAATTCTAATCCTACCCCCATCTCCTTGAAGAACAGTTTCTCCCATTCATGGAAGGATAGGTATTATTTTAGAGGAAACATTTGTTTCAACTGGTTGGTGTTTGACTACATTCAGAATTGCAGTGTTGCATGTTCTCAGTGAGCATTTCCAAAACTAAACTGTCTAGATTCATGTTTTCATGCAATATAAATGTATATGGTGGTGTTGTGGATTGCTGCACCATGTTGCATCTTGTCTGTGTTTCATTGTTCCAGATGAATGCAGTGACTTCATCTTAAATCCTGAATATTGCATTCCAAGGCATATGAGCACCATTTATGGATTCTGGCTAATTTACTTCCTGCAAAGTTTAGTTTTAATTAATTCAGTGGTTTATTGTTCTGGGGCTTCCTTAAAGATACTGTTTATAGACACAGTAACCTAGATACATAATTCCATAACTGAATGAAGCAAAATATTTCAACTACTGTGATCAGCATCAGTGAACACAGACTGGTTGGGGAAGTGCAAAGTCTAAGATAACTTAAAATTGTTTTGTATTCTATTGGTACTAACTAATTAAATGGCTTACTGAACCCGAAGGTTCATCACCGAATTAACTAAAGCCCTCCACCGGACCCTGTCCTGAACCAACAAAATTCATTCTCCTTCAACTCCTATCTCCCATAGATCCCACCTGAGATTATCCTACCATCTGTGTCTAGATCTCCCGAGCGGTCTCTTCCCTTCAGGCTTCCCAACCAGTAACCAGTGCACACCTCTTGTCCCATCTATGCGCGCTACATGCCCTGCCCATCTCATTCTGACAATATTGGGGCAGGAGTACAGATTTTTAAGCTCATCATTATGCAGTTTTCTCCATGCCCCATCATCTTCTCTCCTAGGCCCAAATATCCTCTGCAACACCCAATTCTCAAACACCTGCAATCTGTGTTCCTCCCTCTGAGTGAGTGACCATGTTTCGCACCCATACAAAACAACATTGGAACAGATATTGAAAATATTTTCACCCGGTTTTCACTCGCCCAAGACATCTAACATAATTATGTTTGTCATTCATTTCAGTACATATGTGCAGGTAATCTTCTAAAAACCCTTCACAAAATCTAAAAGTTGATGACAGTATATTACACCTGATATTTCTAAACAGACTGCCATGAATGACATACCTAAAGTAAATGAAATTCATTTTCAATTTTTCATGTGTAGTAAATTTATTCAAAATTGCATCAGTAGTCTTGGAGATGTTCTAAAAAGTTGTGCCTCTAAATTACTTGACATTTTTATTAGAATCAACAGAATTTAATTGTTCTCAATGCTGAATTTCTGTCATGAACAGGGCATTTTGAAGTACATATACCAAACACAATTCATAATTTAGCTTTGCGGTGAGACATCAGTTTTTAGATGTTCCTTGTGCTGTCATTAGTGAAGAACAACTTATGGATTTATTCTGTCTATAAACTCTTTTGGACAAGATACAAGATCAGGCTGTCATCTGTTGGTGTTCTGATTGGATTTTCATTAACTTTGGTGTGGAAGTGATGGCATTAGAGGCTTCTCCAAATAGGCATTTCTTAATTTCCTTCAATCTGTAATACCAGAAAAAATAAAACTAAAGTGGCAGATGCAACTGAGGCATGAAGCAATTCTTGACCATGAACATCTCAGATTGATGTCATCGCTCATGACTGTGTAATCACACGTACATACTTAACACCTTGAGAAATGCTAAATTAATTTAATTAAATTTGGCATGGATGGATACCATTGGATGTTTCTCAAAATTATTCTCACAATTTCATCCCCAGCGCAATGTTATTGTTTATGGCAGCTTAATATGACTGACATTCGGTTTCATACATCAACTCATAAACTGGCAACATCACCATTGTGTTCTAAAAAAAACAGTTTCAATGCAAGAAATTTGCATTGTCACTTCACAACAAAAAGTGAATTTCATGCAAATAACCCATTACAATTTGTTTAAAAAAACAATGTCAGAAGACATCAAGAATATACTGATGACCAGGATTAAATGCAGTCCAGAGAGATATGCATAGACTGATATATTCAAAACAGTAAAAGATTATTTCACAGTAAAAGATATTTCTTGGGCAAATTGCATTGGCAGATGAGCAACAGTTTTGATAGGACACAAAAAGGCTTTCAAGCTGAAATGCAACAAATTGGTCCACAGGTGTACTTCATATAGTTTAAAATTAATCGAACGGCTTTAGCATCAAATTACATTCTGTGCTACACGAGGTGGTGAAAATATTGAACTTTATAACATATCGCCCTTTAGTCTGGCTTATTTGAAATTTTGTGTGAGGAAATACAGGCAGATCACAAGTTCATTTTCTTGCATCGGAGGCAAGGTGGTTATCAAGGGGCAAAGTTACGCTTAAAGAAGTAGGCAAGCTTTTACAGGCCTCTGGTTCTCTGCTATACTGACACTTTTTAAACAAGAAGTGAGCTGTTAGATATAATAAGCTCAAGGAACTGAAGTCTCATCAAGTACCAAATGCAATCGTTTTACAGCTTTTTGGCATTTATGTAAAATACGATGCTATGGAAAGCCTTTATGAAAATGACACTCTTGAAATGTTTGTAAACACAAGTGAATACATAGAATATGATTGTGCATTTTAAGAAATTAAACCTCATGTTCTAACTCATCTCACTAATCGTGAGATCAGTTTTAAGACTCGCTTTTCAAAACTAACTGTTCAGCAACATGAATGAGTGCGAAATCCATATGCAATCATAATCGGTGGGAAGGTAAGTCACCTTTCTACAAAAGTTAGGGTTCAGCACTGAGCGTACACCTACAACACAGAAGAATTCACCGCAACCGAAAATTCTCAGGTATTATAAATACATGTAAGCAATAGCGGTTATGGTTTCTTGGGTGATTATTTTTGCGGTAATGCTGTAGTTGACTGAAAACTGTCATAATAATGTAATTTATATTTGTATTACAAAAAAGTATTTTATTTGCATTTATTGTTCTCCATTCTTGGCTTGGACCCGTGAAAGATACGTGTAATATATTAATTCTAGAAGATATCCGTCTTCTGGGTTCTATTCTGTTCTCTTATATTATATTGTAATGCATACGTTTAGCCTCTGTAAGTCATATTTTGCAATATTTCCTGTTAGTGTATTTTAATTTCTTGGTTTATTATTAGACTGAGCATTTAGGTAAATATGTCATTTATGTTTGCGAGATCTTTTGATGCCTTTCTCATCTGCAACGTGATAGCATTGTTCTGAAGAGCATTTTTATTTCAAAATTGAAAACCACGGATAGCTGCAGTCGTTTACATATCTGTGCTTTTGAACGAAGTTGGTTGACCGTGAATATTGTTTTGTTATGCTGTAAACTGGAAGGGTAGCGCTATGTTTAAAAATACGTTTCAGAGTGGATTTTTATCAATTTTGTACAGCATTGGAAGCAAGCCTTTACAAATTTGGGATAAGAAAGTGAGAAATGGGCATATAAAAAGAATAACTGACAATGACATTCAATCGTTGGTCCTGGAAATTGTTGGAACCAACGTTAGCACCACCTACATAACCTGTCCAGCTGACCCTAAGAAAACTCTTGGCATCAAGCTACCCTTCTTGGTTATGATCATAAAGAATTTAAAGAAGTACTTTACTTTTGAAGTGCAGGTATGTGCTAGTAAATGCAGGTTGGACTTATTATGTAGCATTAATAGTCATATCTGTTAGGTTCCGAGGGTTAAGGTACAATATCGGTACATTTGCGAAAGCTGTGTATTTATTTAAGAGTTTTGGTCTATGGATAAGACAGGGTGTTATTTCCTCCTTAATTTGTACTATTTTACACATGGTGTCTTTTCTTCACCCACTTCAGGCAAGTCTGAAAATATATTTTCTATAGTAGGCATTGGTTTAAGGAAAGATTAAATGGTTATGAGTGTATTTGTTGTTCGTATTTAAGGGATTAATTATTTGGCTAAACCTTACATGCCATGGGATGTGTTTTTGTAAGTAGTCTGATGGAGTAAGGAAGCACCACTCTTGTATGTTAATCTAAGTGAAGCGCAATGGATAATTTTACAGCAACACCTTGGACTTTGTAGAAAAGCTATTTACTGAAATTACTATCTGCTGCTCTGATATGATGCTGTGGACTTCACCTAAATAGCATTTACTTACCACTCTCCTGCTATCATGAAAACTGTATGTGATAACAGGTAGAGATGCCAACGTAGAACTGAAGTTTAGGTAGTTTATGGTGTCATACAAGTGCAGTAAGATCTTTTATTTGTGCCACTACAATTCCTTGAACCTTTCAGACAGAACAATTAAATGTTTCTCCCATCAGCTTGGTCCTGCAGATGTTCAAACTGGTAACAACTGACAAATACATTGCACATATTACAGATAAAACATTCAGATAATAGCAGATGCTGGAAATGCTCTTCCTTGTTGTACATGCATTTATGGCATTGAAGTTTTTGGAAAATGGAGAAAATTTGTCTCTGGATATTTTTTTAATTTCTTAAACATCTGAGTGATCTGTAAACTTCTTTCTTTGTGATTCTCCATAACTGAAAGACATGGTTTTATATGGGAGGAGCATGCTGGCCACAAGTCACCATCAGTAATTCTGCCATCATATACTTCCTAACCATGTCCATGGATGGCCTTTGCTCTGTGCAGTGGTAGAGTATTATTGAAAGAACATACACTGTAATTTTGTTGTCTGTTAACTGCTTGAAAAATGGGCAGCTGATCTGCTGTGCTTAACCCCTCAGAATTCATTGTGCCCCTGAATAATATTAGTCACTTTATCCTGTCTGTACCCTCACTGCATTTTACACTGGTTTCAGAGACATGTAGTAGAACTCCAAGCATTAATCTGGGATTGAATGATGATGTCTTGGTCACACAGGTGGTTACATTAGTGGCATGAGGAGATGTGGCCCATAATTGCATAAGTTTACAGTTTCACTGCTAGAAATTCTTAACTGTATTTCTGACTGCTTTATTTGCCATTAGTTTCCTTAAATTATTTTACATTATTCAAATATATACTTATGTAGTATGCAAACCATAATATAAAATTTGTGATTTGTAGATGGTCGTCTTCTGTGTTGTATGCAGAGTTTAGTTTTTAGCTGTATACCAGTGTTTCAGAGTACCATACTGTCTCCATCTTCAGGGCTGAAATAAGGAGGGTTATGAAATGGATGCTTTATATTGGGTTAGGAGGGCTATCATGTCAGAAGATGGGCAATTTGGAATCATGTCTGAGCCAGTAGGAAAGCACCTTTTCAGGGCACCACAGACAATGGCTGGGTCAGGGGAGAGGGAAGTGAAGAAAAGAAATACCATCTCTTTTAAGGGCCCAGAAAGAAATGTTAAAATCTTGTTCTTGGTGAGAATTTTGTTTTATTCGTGCAGCGTGCTCCCTGCTGAGGGAAATACATTTCTGTTGATGTCTTTAGGCTGGAATTCAATCTCTTTCACTTCTATGGTGATTCTTTGTATCTGGATTTCATGGCCAGGATACTGGTCTCGTGTAGCATAGCAAATGAAAGGGGTGAAATGAATCTTCAATTTCAGATAAATATGTGATATTAATAATTTATCTCCTATTTTTATTACATTAATTCTTGTTTTCATTGCTTCTTTGTGTACATTGTGTGTTGTTGATGAAATTTTGTGATTTAGAAAGGGCTTGTAATCCTTTTAGAGGTTTTCGAGCATATGTAGTCTAAATTGTAATCATTAATATATGTGCTGTGTAGCATTTGATTTAGTGTAATATTTTAATATTTTTATGTTAATTCTGTATCATTTGCCAAACCTGATTAATTTTTTAAATTATATTCATCTGTATGTTTTGTACTTTATGACTATAGTCAGTCTGACTAAGTTGATGGATTTTTAAGGGTGATAAAAATCTGTAGCACAACTTTCTTTGGAGGGGAATTAAAGCTGGCAGTCCCATGTTGTAAATTTATGGCATGTAAAAGAACCTTATGAGCATGAACAAGATGTTTCATAAGCAAAATTCAGTGGTCATTTCTCACCCATGTCTGTCCTGATTCTCTACTGTATGGCTCTAGCAGACAGAAATCAGGATTAAGTATAAATTGTGGCGAGGCAGCAGGCTGGTAACTCACTACTCAGAGATGCACACTTCAGAGACTAAGATACCTCTGAAAGGAGGTGGCAAAGACCCACACTGGGTTGTAGAGCCAAGGAAGAAGAAGGAGATATATACATATAAAATTTCAGGAAACCCAGACATAAATTGTTTATTTGTTCATAAATCAGTTGTTGTTGTTGGGTTTTATACACACACATGCTACTAGCATTGTTCACTTGGTCAGTGAAACAACCTGTGCTTTTGATATGAAAGTTGTAAAAAAAAATATGGGTGTTGATTGTGGTCTTCTGGATTGTAATACCATATGGTGTTGTAGGTGGTTCCTGAGGTTTTCACGGAACATACTACTTTCATTTTCAGGAACATTTGACAATGAAGAAGGCTGCCTTGAATCCCAGTCCTGATTCATATAAATTACTTCTTCCCAAAGATGGAGGTGGTGTGTTCCCAAAGAATATTTGTACAGTATAACCACTTAGAAGACCATAATCAACATTTTCACTGTGGTAAGAGCCTCACATCTGAGAAACAACATTGATGATTTTTGTATGCAGTGAAAGAAACTGTATGTGAACTTTGCAGTAATCACTGTTTTTGAGGTTCTTCTCAGTCTCACCAGGCAAATATCAGGTTTATACCTTAAATTAGGGCAAGACCATTTCTGGCACATGTTTATCAATTCATTTTTCACTAATTATCTTGTCAATCATTCAGTGCTGTGTAACATAGGCAGTTGAAAGCATCATTAAATAAACCAACAATAAAGAAGTTATGCCACGTTGAATTTCCCCCAACAACACAAGGAACTTGATCACTGTCCTCACATCTGGATGCTTGAAACTTGCTTGCATCCATATTTGGTCCATAACACAGCATGTTATGGGTGTTTGCAACTGATGCACTGCCTGCTTGCTCTGTGAAGTTCATACTAATGCTACACGTGGCAGGATTTCACTTGTGGAAGCAGTTACAAGCTGGTGCTACCATACAGCAAGCTTCTGAAGTAACCGACATAGGTATACAGTTTTGTGATGCATTTCCAATTTACAATAGATTAAAAAAAATTCTATCCTCACTGTCTTCCAGTTTTGCTGTTGCATATACCATTAGGAAAGTGGAAACAAAAATGGTATAACATTTTGTTGACAACTCCCTTAGAAAGTTGCAGCTTGAGAGACTAACAATGAAATGGTGAGTCTTTTGAGGAAGTAGGGTGTGTGGGGATGGGTTTCGTTATTATTGTATATTCTGGCATATAAGACAATTTGGTACACAAGACAACTGTAAATGTTCAATTAAAAATTTAAGTTTTTGGCTATATTTGCCAGATAAGATAAAATAACTATATTGTCAAACCAACATGCATTTAGATCCTAATAGTTGGCTGGATTTCTGCTTGGCTCTTGTTTTTGCCCATGTTACATCAACAGGTGTGAATGGTGTGTGGGGTTGAGTTCATCCTGATGACTCATCAGTTATGGTAATTATGGCCACGCCATCCCACCATACATTATTTTATTATAATCTCCATGAGATAACAAAATTGATTTTAACTGTTTCTTTCCAGATTTTAGATGATAAGAATGTACGCAGACGCTTTAGGGCCAGTAATTACCAATCCACAACACGGGTAAAACCATTCATCTGTACAATGCCAATGAGGTTGGATGATGGGTGGAACCAGATTCAGTTCAACTTGGCCGATTTTACTCGCCGTGCCTATGGCACTAATTACATAGAAACTCTTCGAGTCCAAATTCATGCAAACTGCCGTATCAGACGAGTATACTTTTCAGATAGGCTTTACTCTGAAGATGAACTACCATCAGAATTCAAACTTTTCCTTCCAATTCAGAATAAGGCAAAGACATGAAGATTAATCACAAGGCAGTAAAGAGTTCGGTGTTGCCTGGCAAGTGGAAAATAAAATATAAGTAATGTATTTCACATTTTACTATAATGAAATAAAATTATAAACATTTTGTATTTTATTTAAATATGATTAAATGTCTATATCTTGTATTGTGTACAATTGTTCCTGCAAGTTTATTTTAATTCACTGTCACAGTTGGTACCTGAAGTGGAGGAAATTATAACATTTGGAGATGTTGGTTGTACCTTAAATGATAATATTAGGAGTTGCTGAAAGTTTCTTAAATTATAATATTTGGAGATGTTGGTAGTATCTTAAACGAAAACATTTGGAGATGTTGATAGTACCTTAGATGTAACAGAATTAATTGCTTTAACTGCTTACCCCATCAGGTTGATGATTTTTGGAAGAAGAAAAATGTGATACATTTCCTCTTCAGAACGATCTGAAATATGAAGATGCTTTATCACCATTACTTTTCAACTTGGTGTAGAATATTCCATCATGAAGTTCCAATGGAACAGAGGAAATGAAATTGAATGGGACACATTAACTTGTTTTATGCTGATGATATTCGTTTATTGGGTGTGAACATAAATAAAGACACAGAAGTTCTGTTACATGCTAGTAAGGAAGTTGGTCTAGAAGTAAACACAGAGAAAACAGTGTATGTTCAGTTTTGTCTCCAGATTTCAGGACAAAATTAGTAGATAGCTAATAACTAACTAACTAGATGGCATAGGGAACCCCAAGGTTCATCACTGAATTAACCAATGCCCTCAAACTGTCCCTACCCTGGGCCAGCAAAATCCAATTGCCTTCAACTCCTATCTCAAATAGATTCTTTCTGGTATTGTCCTCCCATCTACGTCTTTCCAGCAGTCTCCTACCTTTAGGCTTCCCAACCGATACCCAGTGCACAACTCTTGCCCCCATCCATGCATGCCACATGCCCTGCTAATCACATTTTTCTTGACTTGATGACCCTAACAATGTTGGGGAGGAGTACAAATTTTTAAGCTCATCATTATGCAGTTTTCAATATACCTCATCCTCTTCTCTCCTAGGCCCAAATATTTTCCTCAACACCCTATTCTCAAACACCTGCAATCTGTTTTCCTGGCTCAGAGTGAAAAACCATGTTTCGCAACCATACAAAAAACAACAGGCAAAATTACAACTTTCATATTTTAATCTTTAGGTACTTAAAAATCAGACGGGAAGACAATATATTTTGAACTGAAAAGTAGCTAGTATTTCCAGAATTTAGTCTCCTCCTGATTTCCTCATGAATATAATTGGGATTTATTATTGCTGTTCCCAAATATTTGAACTTTATCACACTTTCAAAGGATTTATTAGCCACCCTAACATGATTTGCCTGCCTGTCTGCTGATGGGATACTAACACATACTTAGATTTTTCTAAATTTATTTCTAGGGCC
The DNA here is from genome assembly GCF_000696155.1 of Zootermopsis nevadensis. The sequence continues at coordinate 948,325 of NW_019059761.1, forward strand.
ACCTTTCTATTAGCTTCTAGGAAAACTTCTGTGTTCCTCTTTTTTGTATTTATATCATTGCCCAATAACTTAACATCTTCAGCATATGCCAACAGTTGATGTGTCTCATTCTGTTGCAAACTCTCCTGCCTATCTTGGACTTTTCTGATGGTGTATGCTAACGCAAAGTTGAAGAGCATTGGAGACAAAGCATCTCCTTGTTTCAGACCGTTCTTGATGGAAAATGACAGATAAATATTTACCTGACGAATTTTGTTACTGGTTTCATTTAAGCACATTTGTATTAGACTCACTAGCTTTGGTATACCAAATTCAATGAGAATATTGTATAACACTTCTCTCTTTACAAAGTCATAGGCTTTTTTGAAATCTGTAAATGACTGATATACAGTCCCATTGTACTTCCATTTTTTCCCTTGTATCTGACGAATGCAGCATATCTGATGAATTGTTGATCTGTTACACCTGAACTCACACTGATTATCCCCAATAATTTCATTCACATATGGAGTTAATCTAGCCAGAAGAACGTTTGATAGAATTTTGTATGAGGTTGATAGCAGAGAAATTCCTTGGTAATTGCTACACTCAGTTTTGTCCCCTTTCTTATGAATGGGAATAATTATGGTTTCCTTCCATTGTTGTGGGATCTCTTTGTTATCCCAAATTAACTGAATATGCTTATGGATCTTCTTATGCAACTTTCTGTCACTCACTTTAATTAATTCTGCAGAAAGTATGGTAGTGTTCAAACATTTGGGATTGATGTTAATCAGAATTGTGTTCTTGAAGAAATGAAGAGGAGACTAAATATGGAGAATGCTTGCTACCATACACTTCATAATCTTTTGTCTTTCTGTCAGCCATCTTGCAATGCAAAGATTAAAATATACAGAACTATAGTTTTTGAGTTGTTTTATATGGGTGTGAATCTTGGTTTTTCACATCTTTCATTCTCAATACTGTGCTTAGGCAAATGTTTGGACCAAAGAAGGTTGAAGTGACAAGAGGTAGAAAACTGCATAATCAGGAGCTCCATAATTTGCACTTTTCACCAGATGTGGGTAAAACAAATGTTGGAAAATCAGGACTTAACTGTATATAGCTTTGCTAGTGGGTGCACTTTTACTTCAATCACATTGTTTATTAGCTAAAGATGCTGTTGCAGTTTAAATATTGCATTACTTATTTGCACATTCTTAAGTATTTTGTAAAAAAAAATAGAGAATAAAGACATTTTAAATGCAAAACTGGTTTAATTCTTGTGTTAGGGTTGTACAAATGACCAGTTAATTTTCTTCTATGTGTTTACTTTCTTTAAAATATTTACTACACTGGTAGTAAACTTGTTTAGTGTGGTTGCTTTGAAAGAAACCCACTAAATGATAAAAGTTCTTACTTAAAGTTTAAACTGTAATCTTTAATATCTCTTTGTAATTTGTAGTGTTAAGTTTTTTAGTAATCCACACAATGTTAATTTAAGTTAAAACTTCTGTGATTTTAAGAAATAATGTTGGTACATGATTGATCAAAATTCTGATCAGACAATGTGTTGTAAGTGCACAGAATAAAAAAAATGCAGCAAAAGTTTCATGCAATAAAGTTTCAAGTGATGTATGTATATTAATGACATAATTTGTTAATCACTTTTCAGATATAAACATTCCAGTGGCAGATTTAGAGAGGTTCACAGAGCAGATCATTTAAAAATAGATTCTCACAGCTGATACAGTTTGTATATGGTAATAAAATTATAATTTTAATAATTCTTACATGGCAGAGACTTTTACTTTTTTCATCTTGGTATACTAATTACATGTGGGCAAATCATTATTTTGTTATAACTATAGGAAAATTACGTGATGCAAGGATGACTGTAGTTGGCAGCTGGTGGATGTCTTGGCCACAGCCTACTGAAAACACCTTAAGTTTCAGTGCTTGTGTGTTTTCACTTAGTAGAATCACTACTAATGTACACCAAGTTGTTTGCCCATGATCCAGATAAGTTCTTAGGCTAATTTCATGTGCAATTTACAAACATTTATACTTAGGAATCAACTTGGGAGCTTTCTTTTGGGTATATGAGAGAATTATATTTCCTTCAATCAGCAACTTTTTGTACTCACTGGACACTAATTGAGAATGTGAAGTTATAATTTCAAACGATTAGGTGCAGTTTTAAATATTCCGCACGTAAAATGTCACAATATGGCGTCCTCTATATCAGTGTGGAAACCCATAGCACCTTTGTAGTGGAAATGGTCACGCATCGAAAACGCTGTGACATCTCGGGGCGAATGGAAGAACCTAATTTAGAGACAAATGTTTTCAGGTAGTTGCTTTTTTATTCTGTCTGAGAACCAAGTGAGAAGAATGAAATAATTATTACTTACACAACGAATAGTTTATATTCAACGAATCGGCATCTTAACTCTGTGTTTTGGTGTTTTCGAAAATTGGAACTATAATTCGTGACATTTTATTCTTTGTTCAAAATCTTAATGTTCTTTATTAGTTGAGTTGGCCTGACGACAGCAGATTGAGTGGACTCATGCAAGGTATGTCTCTTAAATGCACTACTCTACGACGTGAAGTTATATTATAAGCATGCCATTTTTCGCGACATCCCTGAAATATTCCTTTTAAGTGTCAAGAAACACGTTGTTTACTCGTTATTTCCGTGTTTTTAATTGGACTGTTTTGATATGTATTCTCTCGTTTCAATCGGCAGCATCTTTTCAAGCGCACGCAATCGAAATTGTATTGAGCTGTGAGCGTCGTATGAAAACGACGCTGTAACCAGCGTCATTTGTTCATCGGTGTTTTTACGGCGTCGTCGTTAGAGGTCATAAGTAAAAAGATCGTTAATAATCAAGAAAATCCTTTATATAGGCCTATTTTATGAAATGGACGACGGTTGAAAAAGAGGGGAAAATGGGGACGGCACCAAATTTAGAGAAATTATGCCGTATTTGCACTGCTGAACAAACGGATAATATTCTTATATTTAGTGAGGAAGGGAAGAAACTTTATTTAGAAGCGAAAATGAAGAAATATTTACACATAGCGGTGAGTTATTGTGCAAATATTTTTTGCGTGACACTGTCAGTCTCGCCATTTGCCGGTAATGATGTATGTATATGAATACATATTTTTTGTCTGTTTTGTATTAAAAAGAAAAAGTTTTAGGCTAACTAATAAATTTGTTGGTATCAACTATGAAGTTATTTTAGTATTTCTCATGCCAGGTGTATGTTATACTTATTAACATTTATTGGTTGATATTAAAGTTGTGATTTCTGTAATTTCAGGTTTCAATTGAGGATATTTTACCCAAAATGGTTTGTACAAATTGCTGCAAGAAATTGGATAGTATACACCGTTTTGCGTGCATGGCAGTAAAAATGCAAGACAAGCTGAAGATGTTGCTGGAAACTCCCTCGTCTACAGAAGAAGTAAAGAAGGAACACAGCATATTGCACTCCATACTTAGCAAGGTTCATTGTTCAATTATTGAATTGTGTTTCTGTATATTCTTATTCAGAAAATTACGTATTTAAGCAGAAATCCTCTTCCATTGCTCATTAGCCATATAGTACACAACTTTTGTCTCTTTACAGCCCTTGAAGTGAGAACATATTACATGCATGTGCTTCGAAATGTGATTTTAAATATCAGATTTTGAATGCCTTTCTTTCATTATTGTGTTTGTAATATATTTATTGGAATTGCCAAGACTGCTTGTTTGAAGTGAATGTCGTAGATTTAGTCCTCAGCACTTGCCCTACTTCATTTTCATACTAATTTCACTTGCTGTAGCCATCTGTCACTGTATTAATATTTATGTTGTTTATTTTGAATAGTGCCTGGTGTTATAATTGTAGTGCATGTACAGTAGAAGTCAGACAAGCTTGCCATTTGTATGGGATGCACAGACACATAATTTGACTTGTACATTTAGCAGTTATATTGGGGTTCAGTGGGTTTGGCCATCACATGAATATCTGGCTGTCATGCTCCATTCACTTTCTGAGTCTGGATGATGCTTTGCTTAGCTTCCACTTGCAAGTTTGTTTGATGTCTACTATACCTGTCAAAGCTTGCAAAAGGAGAAGTTTGTGTTATTTATTTGTACTTTATTTAATGGCACTGCCAGTAGTTTATGATATATAGCATTGAATGATAATGTATTGTAAAGGGTCTGGATGGCCTAATTTAAGATACTATCATAGCATTTGCCTGGAGGGTATGAGGAAAAGCACAAAATCTTCAGTCAGAGTAGTCAGTTCCTGAGCTGAGATTTGAACCTCCATGACACTGCACCTTAGTACATAGCAGGAGCGCTAATTACTTGGGCACAGTGTTTGGCAAACTGCTAAGTTAGTATCACAGAGTCATGAGTATATGAACAAGTAAAGAGTATTCATTAATGCTTAGATCAGAGTAAAATACTAGCAGGTGTGAAATAATAATACCAACCAGAAACAGCATTTATTGGTCATATGTGTTATCCAGACTATCCCCCAAATGCAGGCTTTATCAGACCACACTCACTGCAGGTATCACCATACCCTCATTTGCATGTTTTGTAACCATAGTCCCCACTGTCTACTTATTTTTTCTGCATCACATGAATGGCATGCCTGTGTGGTCAAGCATGACAGAAGATTTCTGTCTTCTGGGTTGTTGCGCTGTGTAGTCTGGTAGATGTTAACTAACGTTTCAGAGGTCATGCTGCCTCCGTCATCAGGGCAATGACCTCTGAAATGTTGGTAAACATCTACCAGACTACATGGTGCAACAACCCAGAAAACAGCAATATTCAGATTCACCACTGTGAAAACCTCAAATCCTACAATTAGGCATGGCAGACATTGGATATGCTTAAAAATGCCTTAGCTTATGTCATCAACCTGTTTATAAAATACACATTCCCTTAGTGTTTTTAGTTTATCAGATTTTGATATTCTAAAAGTAAAAAGTGCCATTGTGTAACCACAAGAGAAACACTGATTCATGCCATGTATTATCCAAGCAGTGCCTGAGGGCCACTTACTGAATTACTGTGATTGTAGTAACACAGGCTACATGTGTCTGAAAGTAATCAAGGGATTTTTGTAAGTTGGGGTAGAATTTTGTGAGATTGTGTTCTCAGTGGAGATTAGTATTCCTGCCAAATTCTATTATTTACAGCCACTAGATTTTTGAGAGCAGATATCCAAATTTGTTAAAAAACATATTTTGGCATAAGTTATTTTAGAATAAGTGATGTAATGTCTGTCTGTCCTAAGTGAGATACAGAGCATCATTTTGTGCTGATGATGGGGGCTGCAAGCACCTCTGAAATGTTGGCAGACTTTTACCAGAAGACAGCCATCTTTAAATCTTTGAATTAATCCATACAGGTATCATGTCAGATTTTACTGCAAAAATTAGAAGCATGTTTAAAAATACTAAAGCAGGACACAGTATGCAGAGGGCTTCAAATTTCCTTGCTGAAGGCATTAAAAGAATTAAATTCTTACTTTCTGAACTCTAAGATACTGCAGTCTGTTTAACTCGTTGTTTCTTGGCTCTACAACCCTGTTGTGGGTTTTTGCTACCTCTTTTTCGGAGGTTTCTTGGTCTTGAAGTGTGCATTTATGAGTAGTGAGTGACCAGCCCATTGACTGTGCACAATTTCTACTCAATCCTGATTTGACTGCCAGAACCATCTAGCCGTGAATCAGGAGACTTGGGTGAGAAATGGCCACTGAATTTTGCTTACGAAACATCTCGTATCATGCTCGTAAGGTTCTTTTACATGCCGTAAATCTACGACATGGGACCGCCGGCTTTACTTCCCCTCTGAAGGAAGTTGTGCTACGGATTTTATCACCCTTAAAAATCCTTTGACATCGGCCAGGATTGAACCCGCGAACCTTGGGTCCAGTGGTGAGCACGCTAACCACTAGGTCACCAAAGATGACCTGTTTAACTTGTATTTACAAAAAATGAAACAGTGCTATGATAAGAGGACCATGCACGTACTTTTGAACCTTAATTTTAGTATTCACCTACTTTTAACTCTTTGAAACCAAAGAATCTCCTAATAATATTTGAAAATTTAGTCCCTACCTCATAGAAAACACCATTACAAAGGTCCATTGGTTGATGCTGTGAAGGGAAATAATTACTCTTTATCCTCGGAATCATACGGAACCCATGAGTAAACTCTGGTTAAAATACAGAAGTATTGATTGTTTAAGCTGATGGTGCTTACAATTTCCACTGGCTTTTAGAATTTAAACAACTTTTCTGTACATTAAATGACTCACTTCCATTGCCTTTACTGGATTTTAATAGAAATTTTCACCAAATATCACATTCAAGTGGTTAACACTTGTCTCATATGTTAGAAGTCTGAGGTTCAGATTACGGCCCAGAGACTGACTATCCCGACTGAAGTTTTTGTGCTTTTCCTCAGTATTTTGAAGCAAAACCCTGGATTGTACTTTAAATGAGGCCATTACTGCTTCCTTCCATAACCTTTTAATTTCATTATTTATTAAAGATTTGATGTTATATACATACATCTGAGCTATTGACAAATTTAAATATACTGTAAATAATAAAATAGGTAATTCTATCATCAGTCTACTGTCTTGAAATAGTGTGAAAATTGAATAAATGATCACATTAGAATTGTCTGTTGACATTAGTTTTATGTGTTTTGTACATTCAATTGCTATGTGATGTAAATCAGACCTTGGCTTCGTTTGCAATGACTGAATGATTTCTAGAGGAGGGTTACAGCTGCTAGACATGCTTTCTTAGTTTATTTAGCAGTGCACAGAGGAGGAGAAGGTTTGAAACTGATAATTGGAAATGAGAGTTTACCTGAAACTAATAACTTGTTAATGGTATTAGAATTGTAAACTGTAATATTAAAAGTATTGTCAAGAGTGCAGTGTTCCCACATTGTGACATTTGTAAATACACTTTTTTCCGAGGTATCATGTATTGGAAGGTGAAAGACAGCATACCAGTATTCATGATGTCTGATATTTCAGAGAAGCTGACATACTGACCACTATTTTGTGGTGAGACTGTCAGTAAGTAAACAACAATACCAAGTTTGATACAGAGGGATTTAATTTCAAGCAGCCATGTGGTTTTGAGTTCAAAGAACAGTACCGTGTCAAAATCAGGAGTGCTTTCACAGTCACCCTCCACTCTCCTTTATATAACAGACTTACAACTCAGCATGTCTTACATTGCTCTTGAAGGCGGAGGTAATCACCAAGTTTTTTTGTGTATCTCTTCCATGTCAGGCTTTAAAAATTTGGTCTTGTTTCCCTGTGGGATGTTTATTTTGTAAGAAGTTTAGCATAAATTTACAATAGTCATTCAAAGAATGGGCTTTTGTTTCATATTTATAAATTTTATTTTATTAATATTTTTTTAATTGATGTTAATATTTTGGCAGACCCTTTCCTGATAATTTCTTCCGTGTCAACCATAGTGTGATCAGTTAAAGAGAAGTAAATGTTTGTTGACTGTGTATGTAGAGATGAAAAGTGGGTTATAGTTCTTAAAACTTTATTTAATTTAATTGCTGGCATTGTTACTGATTATTTATGTAGGGACATAACTTCTCAGATGTCCTATCAACAGTGTAGAAAGATGTCTATTCTCCTGATTGTTAATGAGGTTAAAAGTTGTTAACAACAATAATAATAACAGAGACAATGACTTTCTTCAAAGGGTTTGTGGTGGAACAAATTATGATTGTTGCAGACTACTACTAATTTCTAAGCTATGCTTCCATCTCAACTTGTGTGTCTTAAGTAATTTAATTCTGTGAGATATATTAAAATTTTTAATACATTTCTTGTTTCCCCAAAGTAAGAAAAGAGACAGTTATAAATCTCTTTGCTTTATTGGGTGTGTGTCAATAATGTTGCAGGGAGCTGAACCAGAGTGTGAGGTTACAGAAGTGGAGGTGCGGGTAGATCCCATGCTTTTCCTTTGTGCTCTGGAGGAAGATGGCAGCAGTGATGAAGACAATACTACTGACAGTTTGTGCCATCAGACTTCTGCTCTAAAGTAGGATTTTGTGTTTATTATCAATTTTTCAGTTGCTTTAGCACTTCTGGTTTTGTTTTCAAAATAGAGCAAGCTGTTGATTATCAACATGTAGACTATCTGATTTGCAGACTTGAGGTTGTTATGGCAGTGACAGTAATGTTCTGGGTTTTGGTGCTCTGTGGACTGGTATGTAGATGCTAATGTTTTGGAGAAGTGTACTGTCTTTGTCTTAAGGGCTGAAGTGTCTGCTCGGAATCAAAAGGAAAAGTGATCTGTGATTCCAGCAGTCTTTTGCGTGAATTAAAATTCCTGCACAGAACATCCAGGATAATGGCTACAGTGAGCATCAGATTCTCCAGGCTCTCAATGTACTTACAACATTCTTGCAGATGTGGACAGACTGGATGTTTTATTAAAGACCATCACCAAAGACGAGTAGAGCGGATCATAAGGGAAGCACTCCATCCTGTCAATATTAACAGGGGAAAATAGCCTGTCCCTGGGTTGGGCATGTAAGCCTCTCTCTCATGACCTGAAGGAACAGAGACAGTCTCTCATCAAGGAATCAATCCTATCCTGTGGTGGGCCTGAAAACAGCTGACTTCTCTCCTATTCTCCACTTGCCCCTTCTCCTGTGATGCCTGCTTGGAGTCTCCACATTGGTCTGGCTCAGTCTCTGCCTTATTCCATTCTGATTGGTCCATTTCTTCAGACTTCCCTTCCTACCACTCTACATAATTCCTCTGATGCCCAGCATTGTCAATTCAGCCCCAAAGATGGAGACAGTATGCTCTCCAAATGTTGGCATTTACTGGCCAGTTCACATGGTGCCAGAACCAAGAATAACATAATCGTTATCTGATTTGCAGGCTAATCTCAGCATTTTTAATGTGACAGTAATGAAGGTACTAAATAAATAGTTGTTTTCACAGTGTCCATGTCATCTGTTAGGCATTTTAATGTTCTAATTGTGCATGCTATTACTGTAGTCTGTAGCAGTATGACTGAGCTACATAAAGTAGCTGCACACATGATAGTTACAGTACTTCTGTGTTACAAACGTTTTACAGCCATCTACAAAATGGTACAGAAGTGTAATGAAGATTTATGCAGAAGCATGTGGATGAATGTAACAACCTTAAAATGTTCTGGTATTATCATATTCTGTTAGATGTTGCAAGGTGTCATCTGTGGTTCTTATTGGTTCATATTTTGTAGAAGTTGATGTTGTCTTGATGTAGGTAACAGTACATTTGTGTACCTTCACTTCTTTGATTTCTTAGAATGAACTATACTGTGACTTTTTTAACACTGTAAACACACCTTACCTCTACAGAAGTTCAGCCATTATTTTATGTGAGGTGAAAGGATGAAGGGAATAATAATAATAATAATAATGATTGTCGCTGTATTAGTAGGATTGCCATTTGTGTTACTACTATACTGCCACCATGTGAATACATGGATGTATACACATCACGGTTTGATTTGAGGTTCTCATGGTGGTGAAACTGACAGTGATGTTCTTCTGGGTTGTGATGCCATGTGCACTTGTAGGTAGATACCAATTTTTCAGAAGAACATACTGTTTCCAGCTTTAGGACTGAAGTGGAGTTGGAGGTAAGTCTTTGTGTTCTTGAAGTACCCTTCTCAAACCATATTCCCTAACCTACCTTGCATCCACTCACTGATTCTTTCTGTCTGCTGACCCAGCCATCCTCTTGTGTTTCTCTGTTTGGCCTAGACCATATCCTTCCTCCTCATTTCTTGATTCTCAGTGGACACCTCTTAGCCTAGTCCTTATTCTGACTTTATTTAAACTATCCTCTTCCCAACATCCCCGCTTCAGCCCTGACATTATCTTTCTGCGAAATATTGGTATCTATCTACAAGTCTGCGCATGATCACAACCCAGAAGAACATCATTATCATGTATGTGTGCACACATGAGAATGCTTGTGTAAGTGTACACAGATTTCTTTGTTCATCTTTGACTCCTGCTAAAACCCTTGAAACTTATATGCCCCTACTTAAACCGAACACTGAGAAAATGCGATATATGACATGCATAATCCTTCCTAATTTTGTATTTTGGTTTTATTTTTTAATTTTGAAATTTCCGTTTCAGTAGCTCAGTTGGTAGAGCTTTTGACATGATGTTGCTGGTGATTGCATTTTACGTTCAGTGTGTGTTCTTCCTGCTACCACAATAACAGAAGGTGCATGTGCTAGTTTAGAGGTAAACTCAAATTTATAATTTCGTTATGGTCATTATAATCTTCCTTTCTCTATTTATTAGCTCTTGTGGTTTTAATTATTAAATAAATTGGTGATTGTAGATGAACATCTTTAACAAGTATGTGCAATATATTTCTATTATTACAATAAAAGTAATAAAAATATATTGTGCATGATGGAACTTCTAACTTCTGTATACATGTTAATAACCACAACAGGATGCATAAAATGGATATCTTTAACAGACATAACTGAATTTTAATGTTTATGTGTTTTCCGTGAAAAATTGGTCTTGGGAGCGTACCATGCTTAGCTATCATATCTTTCAGAACCTGAACCATTTGTAAAGTTTTGGAAGGTATTTTGTAGTAGAACCTTAGCTTTCTAGTGATTGTGCTGCATTGGTCACTTGTATTGTAGGTGGGATACCTGATTACGTTTCACATCTCTGGCCTATCCAGCCCCCTTTGCAAAGGATACAAGTAGTAAAGTGGCTTAGATATGAAGCTCACATCTCACCTCCATATAGTGTCAGCATTTCTTACATGCCTTCATGGCATGTTGCTTACGTACAGATGTAGATTTGCTTTGCTTGAGATACACATGGCTTTTCTAACATATAAAGGATTCGTGCAATAAATGTTTTATAATGCACCTTTTTTTAAATTTCTTCTTGAAAAAATTAATATAACCTCAAACAATCTGTAATGGTTATTATAAGTTTGTATCTTTCTAGTAATTTTGCAAAGGATGGCTTAAATAATGACTGATTCACAGCTTGGGCTGGAATTTAAGTTAATTCCTTTAACAGTAAGTAATTTCATGTGAGAAGAGTGAACAGAGAACATATGTTCACAGTCTGATGAAAGCAGTTTTTCAGTATAATTTCCTGTTTGTCTTGTGCTTTAGTCTGATGCCAAGGTCTGGAATGTGTGTAGTATTACCTGTAAGATGCTAGTTCGCTGTCATGTCTTGATGCTCAGGATCAGGCAGTTTCACCTTTTATGTAGCTCAGAGAAAGCATGAATTATAAGTAGCATGTTTCCTGCCTGGAATTGGGCTGTTGTGACCTGTTGACATGTATGGGTGTCCTACCATCAAGCTGTTTTCAGTATAGCGCGCTTCCTCTGAAATTTACTTTAATTTTCTTGTTAATTAAATGTTTGTATTTACAATCATTGTTTTTCTCAGCCGGTATTGAGAAGAGCAATTCGCAGTGATTTGGCAAATATAAGGAGTGCAGGTCACCTGCTTTAACACAGTAGTGAAGTCTAGGCAGCTATGATGGGCTGGGCATATAGCTAGGAAGGATATGGAAAGGATTAAATATAATGTTTTTGCAGGGATGCTTGTTGGAAAATTAGGAATGCAATTAGAGGATAACATTAAATTGGATGTGAGGTTGGTGCAGCTGGGTGATGACAATGTTCAGTATAGACACCACAAAATGGATTCCAGAACCTTACAGTTTTTATAGAATCTGGAGGCAACACTAACTGTGTGGTGTTCTTCCCAAATACTGCTGGTTGATGTTAAATATTCTTGCAACTCACAACACATTGTGGCGCGCTTCTCAAACCTAATTGTTTGTGTGTTAATGTATTGGATGGAATTAAAATAGTCTCACCTGGGAAACTGGCTATCCTTCATATGTTATGATTTTATGACCTCCGAACAGGCCATGACTGCTACTCTTGAATTCTTTCTCATGATTCATAATCATTGTTTAGTTTATTTTGTGCTGAGTAAACTGTTCATTTCACACACATAGCATTGCATATGACCACAGGATGTTCAGGAAAGTTATTAACATGTGGTTCACTGATGCAAATTTTGTTGCTCAAAGAAAGGGAGATTTGCTCTTGCAGTGACTATTTTTCATGCTGTTGACGAGCTTGTTTGTTTACTTGTTATACTGAATGCTTTGCTTGGCACTCTTGTTGTATATCTGGGAAGTCCTGGGAGTAATTCCTGCCCAGGAAGTATCCCTGGCATTATTTTGTAGCTTTCATCAATTTCTCTGGGAAAACAGAAGCCTGGGTCCTGAACGTGTCTTTCATTCTTTTTGTTTCAACATTGCAATCACCTTATGACTGAATATTGTATAACCGGCACAGTTGATAAAGCATAATTAAATAAGCTGTGAAGTAACTTAGTCCCAAACTTGAGATTACATTACAGTGTTTAAGTTTATTGTATCACATCATGGCTAGTGTTTGAATATAGTAGTTTTTATTGTGATTTTTTTCAGTGACATGGAGCAGGCAACATTACCTCCTTCACAATTAGCAGTTGTCTCACCTGCATCACCTGCCACAGTGCCAGCTTTGGAGAAGGAAATAAAACCTTATCGCTGTTCAATTTGTACGAGAGGTTTTAACAATGAAATTGGATTACAGAACCATCTGTGGAGCCATCTTCCTCCAGGGCGTCGTATTCTTACAAGTACTGACAACAACAGCCAGCTACAAAGGTATGTTAGGCCCCTGTTCCCATACCTTCATACATCATATAAATTTGCCATGTCTGTTTGTGCTTTTACAACAGCTGGTTTTGTTCCGTTTCTTTTGCTGAGTTTATGAACTTCTTAGTTTAAGGCTCATCAGATTCATGAAAGTCCCGTCTCACCAGCAGTGATCTTTCCTGTCTCCATAGTCGTGTCCCATGGTTTTGGCTCAACTTCCAAGTTGTGTGTCTCTGTGGGGAGCTCAAAAATGAAGGTTGAGTGGACTTTCCTCACTGTCTTTGTATGCAAGTCTAGGTGCAGAGCCCAGACTAGAAGTCTTGTACACCCATGTAGTGCCCCAGTTGCCCAGGCAGCATAGAATGGCTGACCGCCTCATAATTGGTGGTCTGGCTGAGCTGCTATGACATGTTTCTGCTGACTGGGAACTGCAGTGTAATCAACCACAAGTTCCATGAAGTCTGCATGGTATACAGTTAGGTTTGCTGTGCTGATGCTGTATAGAAAATGTGTATTGCAGGAGGATGGCATGACATCAGCCCTGTTTACAGAGTTAGTGTTTGTGGTGTGTGGCTGCTCATACTTTTCTTATTTCAGACAATCACCTGTGTATTCATCACGAGGAGTATTGCATACCAACACCAATCCTTCAGTTACCAATAGCAACAATATGAGATTTGTATGTCCCATCTGTGGTAAGAGAATTTCAACCAAAGGAAACCTAAAAGTGCATCTTGAGACTCACCGGCCGAAGGGGAAGTACGGTTGTGACATTTGTGGCAGAGTGTGAGTACTGCTGTTTTGTTATTTGTGACAAAATATGCTTTGAAATTTCACATTGTCATGTGTTATAGCAGATGCATCAAATATGTATTAAGCCATGTCTACACTCGTGTGCTTTCTATTTCAACATTCAATTCAACTCTCGTTTAGGGCATGCCTTTGTTGAATGCGTCAAATTCATGCCCCTAGCTGTCCACACTACGCTGCCATTTGTTAGTCATTTTTGTTAACATGGGAGAGGAACATGTGAGACGCAACTTTACTTATCGGTATAAGTGCAGCATATTTAGTTATCACAGGTGTAAGAAAAAGAAAAGAGCAATGGCGGCGACACATATGGATGAAGGATTATTTAAAGAAACGGAATTTTTGGAATTCTGAAGGATTTGGAAGTCGATGAAGAGGTTCTATTTAGAAACTTTAAACGAATGTCCCATAATAGTTGAAACAATCTGTAAATGTCGATAAACAACAAAGTTTCTTCTTCCGAAAACGTCTTCTTGTAGAGGAAGGAGACGCGCGGCGTGTTGAAACAAAACCCACTCAGGCTGGGAAGACGTGCAATGAGGCATGCACTGCTAATACTGTTTCCGTTCAACTCTTTTCAGGCATGCGTCGACGCATACATTACGTGCCCTATTGCTTGCGCTATAACGCATGCCCTTGACGAACGTAAAAGCGCACGAGTGTAGACATGGCTTTTGGGTTATTCCATGACAAATGAACAGCTCACAACCTGACTTCCACTAAGCTGCATGAAAAATGCAGAGAAACTAGGCATAATGGATGTAAGTATCCTTACCAGTTTTGAGCTCTGAGTGAAATAGTTTTGAAGTAGTTGTGCTTTGAATCTCAAACATGATGAAGTGTTGGGCAAAAGTAAAAGTAATTGTAAAGGGCAAACATTTTGATCTTTGACCTTGCATTGCCAAAAATGTGAACCCATCATTTTTTAAATGTTTTGTGTGCCATTTGGTATTCTCTCAGTGCACCAAATTTCAGTCTGGGATCAGCTTGTGATCAGGAGTTATGAATCAGGCACTTTTACTCTTCACAAGTCAAAAATAATATTCATGTCCTTTCTTTGGAACTAAACACAAGTTGACTGATTACCTGTTCAGTTGTTCTCATAGAATTTTACACTGCTGTTGTATTCAAGACAAGGGATTGGTGGGCCCTGGATCCCCAGCATCAGGACATGAACTCTTGTTAGCTGAACAGATACTAAGCCTTGGGATTGGTTGAGTAAGGCACCGTTTGAGGGTGAAAGCCCAAGAACAATCTTCAGTTGTTTGGATGGCATTTATTGAATGTGAACTGTACTGACATCGGTGATACAGACTTGAGTTGGCATGTTGAGACTCAGGGAAACCATGAGGTTTAATTGCAGTTAAGTTTCAATTTTTATGTCAAGCAGCAGAAAAGTAAGAAAGTGTCCCACGCTACCAAAATTCAGTGGGTTTGTAAGGGTCACCAAATGGAACGTCCCGTGATGTGTACTAGAATGTGCTAGTTATCACTGCCTCAAGGGTCTGTTGTCTCCACACTTACTTTAATTCTACGGTTTAGGGGCTGCTGGAAATATATTGACTTACCCTCAGGCTTTGTCATCACACATTACCCCAGTTTTTAAAATAAACATATTGATGAGCATTGGGCTTGTGAAATGTTTGCTTGGCTGCGCTGTACCTAAATAACATTCAAAACAGTAAACGCTTACAACTACTTCCAAAAGATTTGCAGCAAGTGGTGCATAATCCGGGCACAACATTACGACTTCAGTAGATGATTCACCATCAACAGGCTTAGAAACTGCTGTGTGAATGTGTTCAGGATGCCTGGGCATAAAGGATTAATGAAAGATGGTTATGGATCATGGAGATGAAGGAAGCTTGGGTATGTGGCAGTACCCAAGTCTGGGGAGACCCTGACCAGGGTGCCTTAAAGGCCCAGGTCTCCATAGTTTAAAAGGTTATCCCTCCCCAAAGACCCAGGGACTTGGGATCTATAGGGAGGTGAGGCTTTGATTATGGCTGCCAGTAAGCTGGGGAAGTACAGGGCTTCTAGTAGATTAAGTGAATGTGGACACACAAAATATCAGAAATGGTCACATTTCAAGGTTTGGTTATGTTCCCACCCCACATACACATACGTGGGGATAAAAGAAAGTAATTTTCACTTTGTATTCTCATCTGCATATAGCACATACCCTAACCATCATGTGGAGTAAAAGATGTGATAAATCCTGTAGTGTCTTTCAAGTCAGATGTGACACTAGTTAGCGGACTGTGATGAGGAAAAAAACATTTTCGTTAGTAAAACGTCATTTCTGACTGGCACAAGGGTGTTGGTGTCTGAACACTAGTAATTGCATGTGGGTGATGTCTGACCTTCTGAACCTAGTTAAATGACATTTTATATTGAGAGTCAGCACTAGAAGTTCATATCAGTCCAGTGTAACTCGTGTTTTATGGAAGCTGAATTTACCCAGACATAGTCATTCAGAAAACATACCATAGAATATATTTTTCATTTAGATGTATAACTTTTATTTGAAACGTTTACTGATATGAAAATTTAGTAGAATACAGCTGAATATAATTTATTGCTTGATGCAGTGTCATGTCTATAGTGGAACTAGTTTTGCAGCAGTATATTATTTTGTGGCTGTGACAAATGAGCATCAAAGCTAATAAGATATGCTAAGTAGGAAAGACTTGGCTGTTACTGATGTAGGATAATCTGTATGAGGTACCTAATATCTCATTTAATGTCTTTAGTTGTGTTATAATGTAGTAATTTGTATTGATGCAGGTTTAAAACACAGTCTAATCTGTACCGCCATAAGGATTATCATGGAGGTATACAATTCCCATGCAGTGTATGTGGAAGAGTGTATCCCACAAACAGCACACTTCGAGCCCACAGCATTACTCATAGTGACCTGAGACCTCATGCATGTCCACTTTGTGACAAGACCTTCAAACGTAATCAGGATCTCAAGGTACTGTAATTGATCATTACCATGTACTTCCTCAAGGTTTTTTTAAGACATGCGGAAAACATTTTTAATTCAGTTTCAGGCCATTAAGAATCGTGTATAATTTGAAGTAATTGTCAGTCCTCATCCTAGAAGGCACAGTTTCATATTCTTTTTATAATTTGAAATTTGTTTTATTTGTAGTTCAGGGTAGTGACTAAGATTACTTATAATTAAAGTTACTACCTAAGATCCTGAAAAGAATTTTATTTTCTGTAATAAGTAGTAATAACATGTTAATGCTCAGGCACTCAGAGACGTTACATTTGCCTTGTGGCATCCCAGTATAGTTTGTTATCGTTTCCACCTGAAAGGAAGACAACTTTAAATCTAAGACCAAACACCCCCCAACCAATAAACATGTCTGCACAGTGAAAGATATTTTGTGTCAATTTTATACTGTTAATACAAGAAAACATTTGAAAGTTAAAAGATATTTGAATTCATGCTGTACATTACATTTGTTTCCTTCATTGTAATCATAAAGTCTCTAGCCTTTATCCAGTTTCATCGACTAGTTTTACCTCAATCTCCTACAAAATATAATCCTTTCCATCCACTGCAGGCAACTGAAGGGATAGATCACACAGTATTCATACTGAGTGCAGTAAAAATTGATGCAAATGTGTTTGCATTGTATTTTTTAAGCTCACACAGTGTTTCTTCAGTCAATTTGCAAACCTTCAATACTGTTTCTACACCATTAATTATAACTGCAAAAACCTAATATTGTGCAATTGGTATCGCATGTGTAAGGGCACCTTAAGGATTGTGCTGGGGCATGGCGATAAACCAAGAAGATTTACCAATTGCAGTTGTTTACTCAGATAAATTGCCATTTCCTTGTGTATTATGTTAGAACAATACTTCCAGCAGTCTGTGACAGCTCATATTTACTACCTCTCAAATTTATTATGCCACAATGTGATGTGAATGTTAGCATACACTGCTACTTAAAAACAATAACCCATTTAAATATAAAACAGAAAATACTGGTATATATTTTGCACTTGAATCCAAGACAACCCTTCATTTTTCAAATCTGAAAGTTAGGGGGGAAAAATCTTTGTCTTCCTTTTGGGTGAATCCTGTAATTTGTTTTGCTAATGTTGCAGTTTAGATCAGGGCACTCTGGAAGGTGATTTTGTGATCATTGTTTTTATTGTTTTCTTTTCTGTGGAGAACTTTCTCCACACAAGTAGATTTTTTGTTTGTGTCGATGAACCACATGGCAGTGTTGCTGGCTGTTAGACAGAACGTAGGTACATTATCTAGTCTTTAGGCTTCATGGATTATGCTTCTATTTTTGAACAGTATATTCCAGTTTTTATTTTGGGTTTACGTTGAGTAATCTTTAGAATAGTTCAGCTTACACACTTTTGTTTAATATTAATTTAGCAGAGTGAAGGACTTTTTGTAGGTTGACATTTCTGTGATTTGTATTCCATTTTCCTGCCAAGTAATGTGCCTTTTTGTTTCTTGTTACTCAAATGTGTGCAAGAACCCACTGGAGTTTTATGACTCCTTTCTGTATTAATCAACTCATCAGTTTTTGTTTTTGTTGTAGTTTCACATCAATCAGCACACTGGTGCACGACCTTATCAGTGTCCATATTGTCCTAAAGCTTTTGCTAGCTCAGGCAATTGTTTCTCACATCGGAAAAGAATGCATCCCCAGGAGGTTGAACGTGACCGAGAACGAGCCGCACAGATAATGCGGTGAGATGATGATAGCTGCTAGCAGGAATTTTTGCTGTAAAAAGTAAGGTCTCTTCCCACTTGTATCATAATATAGATAATTTTGTCTTCACACTATAGTTGTTGCTACCTGATCATCCACAGGTAAGGTTTTCTTCTGTAAATC
>NW_019059761.1:967002-988847 GCF_000696155.1 Zootermopsis nevadensis
ATATGCAGGGATAGAGTCTTAACTCTGAACATTGGATGATGGTACACAAGAGATTTCAAAATGTTTTGCTCAAAGTATGATGCATGTTTGGTAAAATCACTGACAGTTTCATCACAGTTAGAATGTTCCAGAAATATAGTCAATTAAAAAGTTGGTCCTTCTGAAATATTCTCTGTGGAATATTGTACTGAAAATGGCATGTATTATTAAATGTGTTTGATGGGATAGTCTGATGATTTCATTATTTATTCCAGTATAATATTTTGCTGCACTAAATAAACTACTTTGTGATTTTGCTTGGATGTCTCGATCATATGAAATATTTTTTAACCACAAGTTGGCAGACATAGTCAATACTAGTAGTACTCTGATTTTATTTGCCATTAAAGACACCCATGATTTTCCATTTTGTCACAGCTGCAAAACTATCAAGGGGATATTTGTGCTTGCATCTGTGGCTAGTGGAATGCCAAGTGGTCCTAATTTAAAGGTACAGATAAACATTAGTTATTTTCTGTTGATTACCTTTGTTTATATTGAATTGAGTGCCACAACTCTGGAAGACATAATTTTTTCTATGTATTTAACACCAAGCCATAGCGAGAGAGTACCTAACTTGCAAAGAGAAGTCTGCAGAAGTTTTGTTTCTGTAACATGAAAATACATCAAATTGAATTGGCTTAGGTCAGCAAATGCAATTATCTGCATTCAGTGTGTTTGTGAAATGTTCATTGTACCAGGTAATTCTGCAGATATTCTTTTCCTGCTAGCAGCGCTACTAAACAAATCAGGCAAGGAGTATATTATTTATGTAGATTACATTTTTGTATAAAATTTGTAATGTTTGTCCCATGAATATGCTGCAGTTGTAAGTCCCATATCTGAGTATAATTGATTACATTTATGAGAGTGTGTGACGAGGCAGTTATTCTGCATTATGTATTTATACACTTATTTATTTTGATACATATGTAATAAAATGTTTTATTTACTACTATTGAATGAAGTAAGCATTCTGCCATTTTACCTTGTTCAGAAATGCCTAATGGCATAAATCCCAAACTTTTAGATAATGTTTTGCCTTCTTGTGATAAAGTGAGGCTTATCTGGAGGATTTGGTCACCATGTTAAATATTTTGGTACTGTACCAGTGTCATCACAGAATCATTCTCGTGACGTCTTTCCACATTGGTATGAGTGTTATGTGTAGTTTGTGCTTTTGTTGGTATCTAACAAAATATTACGGGTGTCATCAATATGATACCAACACAACATGAAGTTACTGTATGAGATTAACGTGTCAAATATATATCATATGGTTGGGATCCTATTGTCAGACATTTCACAGTGAAGCAGTTGCAGAAATGGCACTGTTTGTTTCGCTCTGACGCTGAAGTTTTATTTTTTCCAGTTATTGCATTGCTAAATAATGAAGTGATGGACAAATTTTATCTTAAAATAGGAAAATTTGCACCTATTTATAGACAGCAACACATTTTAGTGTTCCTAATTTCAAACACCTCAGTTCTGTCTAATTGACCACAGACAGGTGAAAAAATATTTTGTGCATTCATTATGTGCAAGAATCAGTTCTACCAACATGATTAAGGTTAGTTATAAACTTTTTGCTGCCACATTAGTCCTTTACTTTGTGTAGCTGTGTGCATGGGAATTACTCGGTGGTATGGAAAAGATTAGCTGTTTATTTAAGTTAGTGTAAAAGACCATAGAGGGCTCGGTATTTGTGGCCAGTAGAAAGTGTCAGGGTTGGATGTGCATTAATCTGTATTGAATTTTTACAGAAGAGTTACCATTTTGTGCATATGCAGATAAATGACCTTGCATTAGCCATTTTCAATCTCATATACAGCAAATGAATTAATACTTATGTCTGGCACATAAAGAAAGATGAGATACAAAGAACTACTGATGATGAATAACAGTGAATGTGAAAGCTATTTTACAGTACATTTTAACATCTCTGTCAATACTGAGTACACTGAAGGGAATGTATTTTTGCTCATCTGACAATGTTGTGATTTTATCACTTCCCTAAACTAACTTAGCAACTTACTATGTGGCTGCTGTACATTATTTTTATGGAGCATTTAAACATAGCTGCTATACATTCTTACATAATTATAGTGTTTTTACTCTGGTGCTTCCATTGGAAACATGGTGGTGATATCTCTTCCCTAGCCTGACTAACCTAACCTGCAGCTGTATTTCCGCATTGTTTCTGTAAATAAACTGTCGTGTCATAAGTGTACTATCTGCTACAAGTTCCTCCAGTTTCATATTAAACGTGTTTTGCTGTGTATCATTCACAACCAGATTTTGTGTAGGGTGGTATAGTGTGGACCAGATATTCTTCAAGGATTTAAAAACCTTTATGATCTAGACACTTTCATAGTTTGTAATGATTTTGTTGGTTTAATTTTCAGTGTTTTCTGTGTAGTGTACAATAGGAACATTTGTGGATGATGTATATTAGAAAGGCATAGCTTTACTGGACAATTAAGGGACACCACAGAAACTGTCATTTGTGATGGATGGCCTCTAGTCCCATATTTTAATGTGGGGCCTTCTGTGTAAGAAGCATGAATGCTAATCTGTCCACAGGAGAGTTGTTCTCACAACATGGGAGAAAAATTGTAGGGCTTTTTCACTTTAATATACTTCATTCTTGGCCCTCTTTGTTGCATGCACACTTTCCTTCCATTATCTGAATGCCCTGAAAGCATGATTGTCTGGAAACTCGCACGGATGATTTTAGATGTAATTTCCATGACAGAAAGACTAAAATGCCCTGTGGCAAAATCCAGCCAATGCTTCTGTTTCTCCAGTAGAAAACAGAACGTGCTCAGCACTCACTTTCGGAAAAATTAATAAAAATTGCCAAACTGTTCCTTTAAATCAGCTAGTAACAAATTTGCTTAAATTCCAATTACTTAAAATATAACTAATTTTGTTTCAAACTAGCTAACTAATATGTCTTGCAAACAAACTGCAAGTCTTCATATTTCTCATTGTTCAAGTTTACTACTGTTGTCCAAGAATCGTCAGAAATCACTATTTATAATTTAGGTATAATTATTATCCCTCAGGTGAGGTCCATGTAAACCTATTCAGTTTTGTATCTCTGTGATAATGATGCACCAACTGATTGTGTTCCTGAAAATAAGAAAAATTAGTCAGTCTGTTTCCTTTATGCCTTTTCTTGAGTATAGGTCAGCCTGCAAGGGATCATTGGATCCCTCCTGTGGCTGAACTGGTGATTGTATCATCATGTGCAGGCTGTGAGGGTGATCAAGGTTTTTTCCTGTTCTTGACTTTGCTTTTGCCATCTTGGCTGTAGATAATGAAAACTGTCTGACTTATTATCTACATTCACAGTTAAGTAAACTATGTCTGCAACTCAAAGTGCCTCAGTCATTGTTTTGGTGATCAGAATTTTACTTACATTGAAATATCTTGATGTAATAAAAAATAAATCTAATAATTGTTGCTTTACACATTCTGTATTGGTAGAAGGTGTGAAACTGGCAGTGTTTTCTTTGCCAATGTACAGACACTATCTGTTAAAGTTTTAGGATCCTCATATTTCTTTTGCTCCACCATTAGCAGCTGCTGATAGGGAAATTGATGTGTCATTATGTCCTCAAATCTCTGAAAATTTCAGTGAAACATTCCTGTGTAAAATTAGGCTCATGTAAGTCTATGTTTCCTGTGTACAATGCCTTGGCCACACCTGTAAGTTTCATTTTGGCTGCATAAGCTTTATCTTCATCTGACCATGGTTTCAAAAGTCAAACAGACTCAGTAAACATTTCCAAAGCATCTACACCAAAAAATCACCATGGTTTTAATTATGGGTTTTATTTTGTTGTTGTAACACAAGAAGTGACAAACCTAGAGAACCCTCATGCACATGTTTTTCTTGCTCCATAAATTCTATTACTGAATTCATGAACAGTAATTGTATTTACTAACTAGCTAGCTTAGGGAACCCGAAGCTTCATTACTGAATTTACCAAAGTTCTCCACCAGTCCCTGTCCTGGGCCAACAAAATGCAATCGCCTTCAACTCTCATCTGCTATAGATCCTGCTTGATATTATCCTCCCATCTACATCTAGGTCTCCCCAGCGGAGCTTCCATTCAAGCTTCCCGACCAATACTCGGTGCACACCTCTTGCCCCATCCATGCGTGCCACATGCCCCACCCACCTCATTCTTCATGCCATAATCACCCTGACAATATTGGGGGAGGAATACAAATTTTAAGCTCATAATTATGCAGTTTTCTCCATACTCCATCTTCTCTCCTAGGTCCAAATATCCTCCTCAACACCCTATTCTAAAACATCTGCAATCTGTGTTCATCCCTGAGAGTGAGAGACCATATTTTGCACCAATACAAAACAACAGGCAAAAATATTTGTTTTGTATATTTTAATCTCTAGGTTCTTCAAAATCAGACGGGAAGATAAAATATTTTGAACCGAAAAGTAGCAAGCATATCTGGAATTTAGTCTCCTAATTTCCTCATAAATATCACTTTGATATGTTATTGTTCCCAAATATTTGAACTTCGTCACACTTCCAAAGGATTAACCACCCTAACATAATTTTGCCTGCCTGTCTGCTAATGGGATACTAACATGTACTTATTTTTTTCTGTATTTATTTCTAAGCCAACCTTTCTACTAGCTTCTAGTAAAACTTCTGTGTTTATATTTAAATCATCACCCAATAAATTAACATTATCAGCATATGGCAATAACTGATGTGTCCCATTCAATTGCAAACCCTCCTGCCTATCTTAGAATTTCCTGATGGCATATTCTAACACAAAGTTAAAGAGCAATGGAGACAAAGCATCTCCTTGTTTCAGACCATTTTTGATGGAAAATGAGCCAGATAAATATTTATCTATATGACTTTTACTACTGGTTTCATTTAAGCACATCTGATTTGTCTGCTTTTTATGTGTCTTAATGCATATTTAATGCAATACTGGCTTGCTAGGAACTGGAACATGCAATTTTCTCCAGCCTCTTGATACTTCCCCTTTCCCAAGTCCAAGTATTTTCATCACCATTTTGTTCTCAACCACCAAGAATCTTATGTACTTCCTCTTAATACTAAGACCAAGTTTTATGCCCACACAAAACAATAGATACATTATCTGAGACTCTTCTTAAAGTTTGGAATGACCTGCAATCCATGGGCTGTATTAGAGGATGTTGACGGCTTGCTTGTTCGTAACTCGAGACACAGTACGTCATCCAAGACGCTTTGTGTTCGGAAAATTTGTTCGTAAACTGAATTGTTCGTGATCCGGGGCATTCGTGAACCGAGGTTTGACTGTATTTTAATCTGTAGGTTCTTAGAAATCAGACAGGAAGACAGTATTTTGAACCAAGAAGTAGTAAGAATTTCCAGGATACAGTCTACTAAATTCCTCCTGAATATCATTTTGAATTGTTATTGTTCCCAAATATTTTGAACTTCATCACACTTTCAAAGGAATTATTAGCCACCCTAATATGATTTTGCCTGTCTGTCTGCTGACAGGATACTAACAAGTACTTATGTTTTCTTTTGGAATTTACTTCTAGTCCAATAATTTCTACTAGTTTCTAGTAAAACTTCTGCGTTCCTCTTTATTGTATTTATATCGTCACCCAATAACTTAACATCATCAGCATATGCCAGTAGCTGATGTGTCCCATTCAATTGCAAACCCTCCTGCCTATCTTGGTCTTTCCTGATGGCGTATTCTAGCGCAAAGTTAAAGAGCAATGGAAACAAAACATCTCCTTGTTTCAGACTGTTCGTGATGGAAAATGACTCAGATAAATATTTACCTGACGAATTTTGTTACTGGTTTCATTTAAACACATTTTTATTAGACTCACTAGCTTTGGTATACCAAATTCAATGAGAATGTGATATTACTTACTCTGATAAATTTTGAGATGAGGGAAGTAAGTGCCATCTGTTGTGGCTTTTTATTTTGTGCTTAAATTAGCTCTGAGGGTAGGCACCTGGCATTGCAGTACTTTTATTTGGTTTTATTTCTCTTGTA
The DNA here is from genome assembly GCF_000696155.1 of Zootermopsis nevadensis. The sequence goes on from NW_019059761.1 coordinate 973,096, forward strand.
TAGCCATGTTCAGGTATGTTATCTGTTACTACAATATTGTTATTCAATGGTCTTAAATTGTTTTTTCACACATAACTGCTTACCCAAGCAGCAAACAGCTATAACACAATGTTACCGGAACTGTGCAAAGTAGATGCAAGGAAGTCTTATACATACTTGTTGCAAATAACAATGAAACATGTTGTAGCTGCAGTTGTGAAACAGAGAACTCTATTATAGTCCTGCTACATACTGAAAGTAATTGCTGTTCCCTGCAGTTTTCTGTGTTGGCCAAACATACTATTCATGTTGAAGAACAGGAGCTGTCTGACAACAGGACCCCCTACCATATGGGGAGGTGTTCGGTCAGTAACCAGATGAGGCATGGGTGTAGGAACCCTTGGAAGCCTGAGGTGGTGCATCTTAAGCTTACAGGTGACTATTTTGATCCACTACACTGTTTAAGTGAGTCCTGTGTTCTGATATTTCATATAATTGTTGCTCAGTAGGTTTTGGTATCCAAAGGTTTTAAAGTGTGTTTAGTTGTGTGGGTGTCTTGTTATTTGCTTTTTAACTAAAGCTTTCTTGAGATTTATATGTAGAAAAGTATTATTATTTTTAATGGGAGTTTTACTTGAATTTGGTTATATTTATTGTTAAGATTGTGTGGTTGTTTGACATCTATTTTGTTTTGAATCTTTTGTTGAATTAAGGAGTTACCTTCCCCAATTTGGCTGTGTTTAACAAATTATAGGTCTGGCTTCCAAGGATAAGACACTTATTTTACATATAACAGTAGTTTTAGTAAAGTATGGGAGAACAGAGAGACATTACTCATTATATTCATTTGCTTTTTCATTATTAAATCCCTTTTTTTCATAAATAGTTTCTGCGAAAAGCTGTTTGTGGCAACCAAATCCTTCAGCCTTGCTGTAAAGTTACAACCTTCTTAAAGGGTGTGTGGTGAGGGTGCCACGAGTTTTGGACCTGTTGGTTTGCCCTTCAGATATGGGACATCAGGATATCTCAAACAAGCAAGCAGGTTCTGTTAGCATACTGTGTGTTAAGTGTTTTGTAATGTGGTTTGTCGTGGACAAAGTAACAGTTGTGCAGAATTTATATTTAAAGAAATTATTGCTAGTCACCCTCCATACTCTGGACTGCTTAGAACTTTACATATGTGAGTGAGAAATCTGTGAAGTGTAACAGAAGTTTCTTGCTTATTAACTATTTTATGTAAAGTTAATTCTTTGTTGTTTCGATTCTGTGTCAATTTCTTCATTCTCATACACAGTGAAAAATGTTCTTCCTGTTTGTCCTTCTGACATTAAAAAAGACTGAACAAGAGTGTTTCATGCAAGGATACCTTGTTCCATGGTGTTAACTGAGAGGAGTTGTTATTTAGTTGGTGAAGTGACTGGACAACCAGGGCTGTTTCTAGCAGAGAACTTTTCAGTTTGTCTTCAGCAGTTGTCCTCAGTATGAAGGATTCTTTCATCAAGACACAAGGTAGCCAGAGTGCACAGACTCTGTCTGATATGGAGCTCTATATGCCTTAATGATTTGGAGCCTGGCACATTGCAGACTTACTCAGCCTTTGTCATGTGGTGACGGTTATTATGGATGAAAAATATTATCAACACTTCCTGTCATAATTGAAGTGAAAAGGAAATTGTATGTATGTTCATAGAAGCTGCTTGCATGTAAAAGGTTCTGAATGAAGTCATATACTCAATACCTCATCTAGTCTGACAAGTGAGAGATTGTCATTTTAATGTGAAAAGTAAAATAAATAATTTATAGTGAACACACAATGTTAATAATAATGACAGTTGTGAAGAGAAAAGATCCCCTCCTGTATTCAGCCTTAGGCCTATGCAGCATGTGTGTGTGTGTGTGAGAGAGAGAGAGAGTGAGTAAGCATGCTCATGCGTGCTTATAGTGTGGTAACTCATAAGACTGCTTATATCATATTTTAAACAGAAGTGTTAGTCCTAACTTGCATGCAAGATTCAATTGCAATGAAAATTACATTAGTTTCATGGTTTTAGATTCAAAATTTTGTACTGAATTAAGCTGCTGACAGAAGATACATTCATCTGTCCTATTACATTTGTGAGTTTGTGGTGTGCTCTGTATTTAATCTTTGATATTTTCTTGTTACCAATTTGATTGAAGAAAAGCTAAAGTAGTCAGATCCACTTGTTCTAAAATCTGCCTTCTTATGGACAAATACATTGTTGTTTTGTTCTTGTTATGCAGAATTGGTGCTTTTATCATTTTCCCTAAATATGTGCCTGTAACAATGTCTTTAGCCAATTCAGTTATGCTCACCTTCCTAACTCATGAGGCTTGATGGCCAGGGTGTTACATGATAGTTTCCCATTCTGAAGATGTTGAGTTTAAGGTCAGTTGAATTCAGTAGTGGTTCTGAACATTTTCTGATATGTGGATTACCAAAAGAACAAGTTGTTTGAGGGCTATTACCTCATACAGTATGGTGCAATTAATGCCTTTATATGTAATTATTACCAGAATGTCAGAAGTTGTTCACTTACATTACAGATATAAATGAACAGTTTTGTGTAGTATTTTAATTTCATGCGAGATCATAATCTTCCACACAAACAAAAGCATGTGAAATAGTTTCAAGTTATTTGATAGTGGATGGGGAAGTTGTCATAAGTAACTTCACTAGTGTAACTCTGCAAAATAACATGTCCATGTTCAATACAATCTCTTTAAAGTCATCAAAGGAAAATGAAATCTGTCACTAATTGCAAAATAGTAATTTTTGTCTGTGATTAAGTGTGTACAAGTGCTTGCTAGCAGCCCATTGCAGCTAATTCTCAATCCCTTTGGTTTCTGACACTCTCTCCCCACTTTGGTTTCGGAATCCATGTTTATTTCTAATTGTTTGAGTGTCAGTAGGACACCGTGGTAGTGCCATGGGCTGATGTCATTTTAACTGCAATTGAATTGAGTTAGAATAATGAATGTGAAATTATGCGTACAAATATAAATTTCTGTTGTTTTGTTATTCAGTTGGTGCTGTAATTTTTGTGTCTGGTGACACAAATGCAGACTTTTTATGTGGGACATGAGTCAGACCATACAACATGTTTTTATTACTTTAAGCAACTATTGGTGGTGGTTTCAAGCAAGGTTATGAACTGTCATATTCCTTTAGAAGTTTATAGTACTCAATTGCGCAAGAAATGTTTTCCTCTTATGGAACCCAAAAGTTCATTACTGTGTTCACGAAGGTCCTTCATTGGACCCTATCCTTAGCCACTTGAATTCAGCCAGTACCTGCACACCTTATTTCCCTGAGACCAATTTTAATATTATCCTCCAGTTTATGCTTAAGATCTCATGCAGTTTCTTCCTTTGAAGTTTTCTGATCAAAAATTTGTCCCTCCCATACAATCCTTAGCTTAATCATCCCTACAATATTTTGGAAAGAATTCAAAAATGATATCTCCTTAGTATGTAATTTTCTCCTTCATCCTTTTCCAAACGTGCTCTTCAGAACCCTGTTCTGAAACACTCTCATCCTTTTAGTGAAAGACCAAGGTTCAAATTTATATAAAGCTGGCAGGTAAATTAGTCTTGTAAAAATGTCCCACTGCACCATAAGAAACTGCAAAACATGAAATGTAGATCTTGTGGTAATCTATTTCTGTTCTTGATATAGTAAATATTTAATGAAATACAAAGAAGAGAATCTGAGACTGAGCAGTGTGATACCTGTTGCATGATTACATTTGTGCCTGCAAGAAATTAACATCAGGACCATTGAGATAGGAGAAATAGAAAGAAATGTGTTTGGAAAGTGTGTACTCTACTGGGGAACATTTCCACTCTTATTTCACTGAACTTCTGAGCCAGCTGTGTGGACATGGAAGGGACAGACAATTTCTTGAAGTGGTCTTCTGTGGCCATGAAATACTGTACTGTAGCCATAGCTATGTCATGCGGTGTTACTGGTTATTGCTTGTTGTATGACACTGCATTTAATGTTGAGGTAAATATAACATTGAATGATATATGATAAGATCATTATGGATTATAAATTGAGAGGAATTTGTCTGTATAAACTAAGGAAAGCTACAGTCAGATTGGCAACAGTTCAAAACCAGGTACCTCCTAAATGTGTTGGCTGTGAGACTGTTGCTGCTCTCCTGGGTCACTGAACAGCTGTTTTAGGCTCAGAATGTTTGCTGGTAGTTGGAGTGTTGAATGTTGGGGTTTAAAAGTCATGCTATGATCATAAATGTTAGGAGTGGGAGTATTTCACGTTTGTGGAGTCTGGTAGGACAGTTCTGCTTGCTTCCAGTGTATGTGTTAAGGGAGTGGATAATACCCAGTGATAGAAACTGACAAGTGTAAATAACCTTGTGCTGAAGTCAACCTGTTGTTCTTTTAATGTTGAAAGGAAACATATTTTACTTGATGACAATGAGGAAATCCGTTAAGGAACCTCAGGATCAACATGATGTAGGTTTCTACTTGATGACAGTGAGGAAATCCATTAAGAAACCTCAGGATCAACATGATGTAGGTTTCATATATAAACCTAATCAATAGATGCTTTTTTGGTACACACTTGGCATCTCTGCCATTGGTATAATTGAAAGAATCTTCCATGAATTTTACAGTTTGGTGCAAAACTTTTGTAACTCCATGCTGGTTCAACTTACATGTCACTTCACCATAGCATGAAAGTACTAATCATGTTTAAATCTGTAGGTAAGTACAAGTCTACCAAAATGGCTGGCAAAGCACTGCTGTTTGCTTGGTGATGACTAGCAAGAAGGCTCCTGTACAGCAGTCAGACAGTGTGTAAGAGGAACTGGTTACTTTACTTGAGATACAACTGCATGTGTAGGGCGGTCTTAGAAGTGACCAGCTGCTTGCATGAGCATATTTCTTTGCTGCTGCTGCTGGTACCATTTGTCACAGAGTAGACCACATTTTGGCCATGGGCATTGATATCTTGGTTGACTTGTACCAGACTGGCCACATGTTGAGAGAAAGAATTGGGGAATGTTGTTTATGTTAGTGAATGCAGCTGCCATGAAACATAAATATATTGAACCTCCATGAGATTTTGTATGCTTCACACTGTTGACTGGGTTGCACACCAGTGAAGCAAAAACAAGAACCACTGAACATGAGGCAAGAGGAGTATGAAGCTTGAAATATGTTTTATGGCATGCATTAACTGGTGAAGCATGTATGGTTGAAGCAATGACATCAGCAGACATGGGTCTAGTAGTTTCAGTGCTGATATTAACACTGAGATCGAAATTCAGTAAGCATCATTGTAGCCACAAATACTTAATTCACCCACATAATCCATGCAGTCTGATCACAGTTCTTTTATTGATTCTGAGGAAGTGTGAGCACCTTGAAAAATTCCAGTCTTGCTATAGAATGTTGAAGGATACATTTAGAAAGTTAGACCAGCTATTGAACTCATATTGAAACCAAAGGTACCAACTTCCAACTGGCAATAAAATGTGAAGAACAACTTCTGATTTTGCTAAGGTAAGACAGTTATCAATATAACTAATAAAAAAAGTAATCATCATAATTGTTCTCCATAACTGTAATGGCAACACAAATGAACATCAATTGAAGTTATAGTAGGAGAAAGCTGTAAACTTATAATTGAAAATAGGTTACACTTCGAAGATGGCCGTCTTCTGGGTTGTAGCACTGTAGTCTGGTAGTTTACCAATGTTTCAGATGTCCTTACTGCTTCCATCATCAGGGTGATGAGTCATCATGCTGCATGGCACTACAACCTGGACAACAGCCATCTTTGGACTCACCATCATGAAAACCTGATATCCTACTTAGATTATACTTTGATGGAAATTTGCAATCACGTTATCCACTGCTATGAAAGTGTTCACAGTCTGAAATTCCGAAACATACATTCACTAACAAAGCTGTTGGAAGTCTGTGGTGAGGTTGGAGGCAAGATTGAAGGTGTGTTGCTGTTATTTGTAGAAACTGACAGTGTTATGGACACTTCTTTGTGGCAATATCCAGTAGAATTACTCATTGCATCCTCATCATTTGTCTCGTCAAATAGTAGTACAGCTTGTTTATATTTTTTTTGCCTATCATTCAATTTTTTGGTGTCTGGAAGGATTACTTCAGAAACTGCAGATCACTGCCTTCTTCCGAACTCTTGACCAACGTTAACTCCTTTGAGGTAGTGCAGTTTCTTCTCAGTCCCTGTTAATTTTGTGACTTTGCACAAGAAGTTAACAGTTAGGTATCATGATGATGATTTGGGTTTGTTGTAGTTTCTTGTTGTTGAATTCCAACAGTTGTGTGTTCACTGTTTACCCCAGAATTATATTTAAGGTAATTTATATCAAGCCACGGTGGTCCAGCGGTTAGAACGCTGGCCTTGTAATCCTGAGGGCTCGGGTTCGATTCCTGGCGGTGCCCGAATTTATAACTTGTGTTGTGCAAGGCCGTGGTCTAGGCAACACGGAGTTTTCCTCCGGGAGCTTCCCCGGTTTCTCCGTGGCATCCCAACAATTACTCCATTCACACACCGAAGAAGGCAATGGCAAACCACTTCTGGATCATCTGCCAAGAACGTATATGAACAGGTCCCAGTTCGAGAGAAGGATGGAAGGATCCTGTTCGTATGGACCTGTTGTCAGACAGAACACTAAATAAATAAATAATTTATATCATTTCTCAACAGCTAAGATTCATAGGTGCTCTCTTTGTCACTGATCTTGTTCTCAACTTACTAATGGGATTCACTGAAATTACCACTTTGATTTCTCAGTTTTTTATAAAAAATTTCATCATGCAAATAGTAATGATCCTTTGCTTCCCTTTCTGATCCACTCTTCTGCTTTGTTCTCAGGTGTAGCAACAGTCACATAATGGTCTCCACTGTTCTTTATACTTCCTTGCTGAGGAATAAATAGTTTTTGTTATTTCAGGTATGTTGCAACTGGGTGTTTTTTCGGTAGTTCGGTAGTTTCACATTCTTAGAGGAGAAACCATTGTTGTTAAAGTTGTTAAGGGGACAGCAAAAGCAATATGAATTTGAAAAACCTTCAGAAAGACTATGTGCCCCAGCCAACAGTAGAAAAATGTAAAGACAAAGCTGACCACTCTGAAGAGTTGTGGAATATGCCTGACAGCCTTGAATGCATTGATGGGAAACATACTAGAATCAGGAAGCCACAGTGACGGTAGAATTCTGACAAACTCTGCACTTGGTAAGGGCTCACTCAAGAAGAACTTCATATTCCCAAGCATAAACTCCTTCCACATGATCCTAATGGACCAAATTTTACATTTTTCTTCATTGCCGATGAGATAGTTGCTTTTACTAAGCGAATTATGAAACCTTACCACAAAAAAAATTTGAACAATGATAGATGCATTCTTCATGAAAGATTAACTATAGCTTACAGCAATGTTGAATGTGCATTTGATTTAGTGCTCCAAATTTAGAATTTTTTATGTACTGATTGTTTGCAAGGTCAGTACAGTTGATGAAAGTGAAATCAGGCATGTCCTACATAATTTTACAAGAATCCATGATGGGATTTTCTCTCAACTGTCAGCAAAGTCATCTCATCATCAGCCATGTCACTACCTCTTGTGGGTTGCCCAACAATTGAAGTGACAGAAATGAGGAGCAAATTCTGCAGATATTTTCTGCATCAAGATGATCTACAATGGCAAAACAAATATTGCATATAATTTTGTCAAATTCAGGAGTTACAACTAATTAATTACATTGGCATGAAGAAAGTAATTTTCACTACTATATAAGGTTCTCTTTTTTATTTTTGTTCCCTGAAAACCAGACTTCCATGAACACTTTATTTCTTCACCAAGTCTTTTACTGTTCTATTTTATTGAAACAACCTTTCAAATTCTGATTGTAAAGAACTTTGCACCTTTCAACACCAACAAAATTAATGTTGAATTTTGTATCATTTCTCATTTTTAGAAACACGAGAATGCAATTGAGAAAAATGCTATTACAGTTGTTTAATGTGATAAAATAACAATGACTTTACATCACAACAGACCCTGTACTAATGAACTCTGCCTTGGGTAGGTGCAGTATGTTATGACATTTTTCCTTGAAATACCAATGAAGCTGAAGCAAAAGGTAGGTCCAGTTCTGTAACTATGAAACATGTTTCATGCTGCATGCTTCCTATTTCAGCATTATGCTGTATTGCATTTGCAAAATACAGCTCCTTATTCTTTAAACTTCCTTCATGCTTCTTGCTTCCTTGGTGTGTGACCCATTTCTGAAACAACAGCTCATAACCAACACAATCCATTCTTAATGCTGGATACACTATAGGTATCAGCACATCTGTTTTGCACCAAACCTTTTAGTCATGCCGGTAATTCTGTTTAAAGTTTTGGAAATGTGTGTACTCTTTGCTTGTTACAAGGTGGTGGTTCTGGTGTGTTCTATACAGGAAATGAAAAAAAAAGTTAAGGAATTTAATGACTAAGATTCCATATCTTATCTGTTGATAGCATTTTCCTGTGGAGGAAGTTAGTTATGTTAAAATGGTTTCTTGTCTGTTTATGTAAACTGTTTGCTTAGAATTACTAATATCACTGTCTCCAGACACACTGTTCAGTATAGTGACAAAGCACATGAAGTCAAGAGTATATCTTCTGGAAATGGTTCAGTATTTTTGCTATGCTTGCAGCCACCACACATGTCCCATTCAGTGAGGATGAACAATATTCTTGTAAAGTATTTTCCTTTAAAATGGTTTAAGGGTAACAAAGAGAAATTCCCCGTCTTTTTAATACACAGTGTGTCAGCTTATTTGTGCAGCAGTTTTGAAGCTTCGCTGTTGAGCACTGATAATTTACCTTTGTAATAAGTGACATTGAATATGTCTCATTTGTCATTTTGCCCCTGCCTAAGCAGTATTTGACACCCACCTGCAGTTACAGACTCAGCTGTGTCTCATTCTTTGCATCAGGTGATTGAAGTCCTTGATTTTTACTGTTTTACACAGCCCCAAAAGTGCAAAGTCTAGTGGAGTAGGTAGCCACTTCAGACCCACTGCCATAGAAAATTCTCATTTAGTCATCCATAGATGGTTTCCACATAATTACTAGAAGTTTAGTCAATATTAAAAATAGCTCTGTTCTTCAGTTTGAGGTAATGTGTAATTTTACAAACACGTCCAGGAAAATGATTAATGTCACAGTTGACTGCAAGAAGAAAATAGGTCCTCTCTGTCAACTGTGTATCAGTCCACATCACAAGTTCAGCCTGGGCTGCTACATTGGTGTTCAGAGACAGCATGTGGACTGTTCTGGCTCCATGTTGTACAGAAGGTGATCTCATCACAGAAAATTATTCTTTTCAAAAACCACATGTGTTTGTCCAATCTGATAAGCAGATCTACAGTGAATTATATGATGCATCCTGCATAGTGTGGCATTACAGTGCTACTCATGACTCATTTGCTCAAGGAGCTGTAAATTACCACTGTGTGTCTTTCATTTTGTTCCTTGCTTACACAATAGCTTTACAACTGTGTCACACATAAACAGACACACTCATTGTAACCTGTATAGCATCAGAGTCCCTCTTTACTGGACTTAGTTTAATGCTGTTTTCATATTTTAATGTTTAAATACATGTAAAGCAGTGACTAAAAATGTAATTTAGACTATATGAACCTCAAAATGGCCAGTTTGCAAATTGTTGTCAAAATGAAAACTTCAACTGGATAACATGAGCTTGCTATTATAATATGAAAGGAATGTCATCTGTTGGATTTATTGCTCATTATGTTTCAAATTTGGAAGAAATGTTAATTTAGATATGGAAAACTGCTAAAGTCCTCAGTCAGAGGTTATAAGTAAGATTTAAATTAGGATTTGAGGTTCTCACCGCAGTGAGTATGAAGGTGGCTGTTTAACAGTGTTCCAGGGGTCCTTACTCAGTGAAACTAGAAATGGGAGAACAAAACATGTAAAAGTATAATGCAGCTGAAGAATACAAAATTTGATGACCATGAGGAAGTGTTTGTTATTTGGATAATTCAAGTGAATATAAACAATGGATCAGCATCTGACTGGACAGGAAATTAGTGTGATAAATTTTATACACAGAAATTGATATGTATTTTCCTCCAGAAAATAAGATTATAGTAAAGATGAATTGGGTTACTGTCCTGTAACAAAGGGGTTAAGTACAGATATATTCCATAGTTTTGCCTTCAAAATTGTACCTGCAGTATTTTACACACCATATGGCACTTCAGTCTCTGCAGGCCCGACTTGACAGGAGTAACATCCAACTCATCTGCCTAAGATGTTCATTGATTTTATTGTGGCATTCACAAAACATCCCATTGTATAAATAAACTACAAGCACATTCTCACAAGCTAGACCTGCTTGGGCCCAGTCATTCTTCCATCACATTAAGAAGACATGAATTTTTGGGATCCATTAGGCTAGTCTTATGCACAGATTCAGGGAATGATCAGTACAGTACCTTTGGATTCCAATTCATGAGGAAGGTGATGAACTCAGTGCATTGAAAATGGTGCAGTTTAATTTGCAGCCATTGATGGCTCGCATACTTAACTTTTACTGCCAAATATGAACATTTTACACATCTGTATACTCAGTACAAGATCAGCTACCAGCCGCTTGGTCTTGTGGTAACTGTTTTGCCCATTTAACTCATTTTCATCATGTATGGCCATCTGTAATTGACATTTATATAATTTGTATTGTTAAGTTTTCTTTTAGGAACAGTTTGTTGCATTTTATTTATATATACAGAATAAAAGAGAAGGAAATTAAGGTATATGTGTGGGCAAATGGCAGTATACGTATCAAGAAGCAATTATATGTTTAAACAGAAGCACAACACAATAAGTCTGATGTTGAAACAACTACAGAGGAAATGTGTCATGCATACTCCCTTAAATGGCATAGACTGTTAACAAAATATATTGTATAATTAGAAGTTGACCATGGCTTCCAGGTAGCAACTCAGATAGTGAGATTTGCTTCCAAACATTGTTAGTGCAAGATATTTATGAGGTGGTAACAATTTTAATGTTGTATGGATATGTGTAATTGCAATATAATTATTATACAGTCAAATATGTAACCATTTTCAAGATAAAGAAATATTGTGTCCTTGTTACTTCTAGCCTATACCCCTTGTTTCAAGAAGAAACTAATTTTTGTTAACCATGTGACTGAGTTTTATGAAACACTGCATCAGTGTGTGGAATGTCATGGCTGAGTGGTTTGTACTCATGAATCTCAGCCTGGACACCAGTAATCCTAAAGGAGGTTTGATGTGTTCTTCCTCAATCCCTCCAGTATGCTGGGATAGTATCTTAAAACATGATGTAACTGCATCCTTTCCAGTTCTTCTTCTTCTTCTCAAGCTCTATGGTCCACTGTGAACTTTGGCTTCCTGATCCTTTCCAGTTGATCATTCAGAAATCCTTTGATTTGACCTTACACTGACCTTTGCAACTTAAAAAACTTTGTTAATGAAGCAATCGGTGAATATGAATGATATGCTATGGGGATGACGCCATTTCTGTACCTTTTAATTTCCAACAGTGCAAGTACAGCAGTCTTGTGAACCTCAGAGTGGTTGTAATAACTACTAATTAACATATGGACCCCAAAGTTTGTGATAGATCTTTGAAAAGTGTACAACTCTTAAGATCTTTCTGATGAAATTAGTAAATAATTTATGCCATCTAGGGAAAACATTTATTTATTGATTTGGTAATACCACAGTCAAGTCATTGTAGTTTTGAAAATTTATGTGATACATGTGTGTGTGTGCGTGTGCACACATGCAAACATGTATGTTCTCAAGTGAAGCTTTCTGTCTTCTGGGTTGTTGCGCTGTGTAGTCTGGTCGATGGTTACCAGTGTTTCAGAGGTCATGCTGCCTCCGTCATCAGGGCGATGAATATTATTCAGAAGACAGAAAGCTTCATACTCACCGCTGTGAAAACCTCAAATCTTAAATGTTCTCAAGTGCTTATGTGTATTGAGCAATACCAATGTAGTGACAGCACAAAGCTTTGGCAGTTCTGCACAGAAATAGTGCAATATAATTTCTGATTTGTAAGTTTCAGATTCTGCATGTTAGTGAATAGAGTACTGAGCAGAATATTTTGACCTATGAGGGATTAAATGACAGAAGGCTGGAGAGAGTGCTTAATGAGAAGCTCCGTAATTTGTACTCCTTACCACATATTATTAGGATGATCAAATCATGGAGGATGAGATGGACGGGACATGGGACACAAATTGGGGAGATGAGAAATGCATACAAAATTTTGGTTGGAAAACCTGAAGGAAAGAAAGAACTTTGGGATACCTAGGCATATGTGGGATGATATTAAAATGGATCAATAAAATAAGGGCAGCCTGCCCTTTGGTCCGTCTTCCTGTGTCAGATGAAGTGGGGGAAGGTTTCTTCGTAGCCTGAGCCTCGACGACACGGCAGCCTGGGACAACGTGGTTCTACATTCTCTTGTTCGGGAGAGGGCTTGGCGGCTCGGGCCGATTTAGCCGCGTGGAGAAGCCATTTTTCCGTTCGCCTATACCTCCTTCCACTTACTGCAACCCCGATAGTTAGCAGTTTGGCTGCCTCCACAGCTGCAGCACTTGAGCTGCAATTTTGGGGTGACACACGTCCGGGATGGGTGCGCGTCCCCGGAAACCACGCACTTAGTTGCATGGCCGCAGTTACGCTGCGTGTGTCCGAAGTGAAGGCCCTTTTCGTGCATCGTACGTCTTCACCTTTGCTCGCAGGCTGCAGAGATCGGTGAGAGCACGCACCTTGGCAAAGACACGATGAAGTGCGGTGGCAGGGGACGGTCCTCAGGATCCTGGTTCCGTCGCTTTGACCAGAGTTACATGACTGATTCCACAAGGATGTTCAAGGCCTCCAGCTCCTCTCGAATGTCAGCTTGCCTACGTTTTTTCAATAAGGCGCACGCATCGGTCTCTGGGGGAGCGGGAAAGTGTGAAAATTCACACCCTCGAGTGATTGCAGAGCACCGATAGTGGCCCAGAAGCCGTCGGTAGTCTCGGGCACCAGCGTCAGGACCTTAGGTTATATGGTTTTGTAATATTATGAGTTGTTTTATTTTGAGTGTGGTGTGTTGTTTTGCTGTGTCTTATTGTTTTTGTTGTGTCTTATGTCTTTTTGTCTTACTGTTTTGTTCTGTCTCATTGTTCTGTTGTTTCTTATTGTTTTTGTTGTCTTATGTTTTGTGTCTTATTGTAGGACCACTGCCACCGGGTAAAAACCCATTTGCAGTGAAATAAATAATAATAATATAGGCGACAAGCTTCTTGCGGAATTCACGCAAATCTAGTCCAGGAATCTGCGCGTTTGTCACTCCAGAGACGTAGACCGGGATTTTGTTACGTCGCTCCCGAGGGGAAGTGCTTTGTCCGCTTGAGCGCAGGAGGTTGTGCTAGCAGACGTATGCCGAGGTAGTCGCTGGGCGACAAGTTAAAGGAACAACTACTGAGGTGGATCCTTGGCACCGCCCCCCACTAAAGAGGGGGCCTCGGGAGGATAAAACTCCCTCCGTTTCCAAGTCCCCCGGAAAGGGAAGGACGTCGCGGTGGTCATTACTGCTGGCGGACACCACGCCAGGGAAGCAGACAGCCGCGGGTTCCGGCACTGCTGAGTTTCACGCCGCTCCAGCCTCAGTGCAGCGGAACTGCCGGCCGCTAGACGCGGCTTTATAGCCCATAAAGTCAGCACTTTCGCCGATGTAGTTCGTGTCGGCTGTCGTGATTCGTATACAAGGACCCCCACACGTGCAATATTAATTGCGTAATATCGGGTTTGCGCAGTTATAATTGATGTAGGGGCAATATTGAAGATTTCCACGCTGATTGAAGAAACAGCGAACGAGTTTTGAAATATTGTGCAAACAGACTTGCGTCAATTTTGTTCCGCTGTCTGGTGTGAATGTTGTGTAATGTCTCTTCAGTTTTAGTTCTGTCGTCATGGCGAGCACATCAGAAACAGTTATAGTTGTATCTTGCAGTTTTACGTACATGTAAGAGTATCAGAAAGTGTGGCTAGCGGAGATAGAATGTGTCCTCTCCAAAAGGGGAGCAGCCACCTGTGATAAATCATCACAAGTTGTAACGCCCCTCCGTAAAAATGAATATTATCTCCTGGTTAAATTATTTATAATTCCTTCACTAAATTCCCATGGCTAAGTTGAATTACTTTCATCCAACGCTATTTCTTCTTTCCCGTAGCACCAAGAATTAACTAAAAATTATTTCTAAACATGCCTTTTGGTACTCATCTTCCAGCTCAGTTAACGCTAGAACTCGCTATTGCAGAATAATGTATACGCAGTGTTTCTTGATTCGTGCAGGGGCTGCGAAATTGCGCAATTTTTTATGCAACTAATATTGTTTGTATAGGTAGGTGTCCCTCAGCACACCGTGTATTATGCAACACCGGAAGTACGAGTCATTCACATGACCCTACGTCCCCTCCCTCCTATCTCTCTCGCTGGCATTGGAGCTCGTCCCGTCACTTCGTAACCCGTAACTTGTGAAAAAAATATGGCCCCGTCAAGATTACATAACGATTGATTGCGGTCGTTTGAACTAGGTCGGAGCCTGGCTTATGCAAACGTTTGGTTCTCGTGACATCCGTGCCCCTCGCCAAGTTTCGTAGTTTCTTGAGTACTTCTAAACGCGATTTTTTTGTGCCGCACGAATTTGCATAGCTTTGTCTGATTACTCAAATTCAATTATTCTCTAATTTATTAGATGATTTCCTGCATCCAGAATGTCCCAAAAGATTATCTGGTCCCAGAACAGGAAACGAAAAACAAATTACTGTCAGATGAAGCACAAATGATGGCTTACAAAACTAAAACATCAAGTAAAAACAACATCACAAAATGAAGATATAATTTATTTTATAAGCAGGATGATAACCGCAATGTACACTGAAATAAATTGTGTTTTACATGTAATACTTTGTCGTGTTACAGTACCGGAAGAAATGGTATTTTATTGTCTGTACAGAAGATTGTGTTTTCAATTTTTCGAACTATCTGTTCTGAAAATAATTTCTTTGGATTGCATATCTTACGCTACTGACCTTGGCTGCTGAAGGTTTCCATTCTTTATCGCTCTGGAGCTATTGTGGTATCACCTGAACAATAGGCACAGCTTTGCGCTGTTCGCAATTTTGCTTCGCTTAGTTAAAAGAAGAAAGTATAAAAAGTTTTCTACGAAATATTTTCTGTTTGGCATCTCCCTTCATCACAGTGCCCTGGGCGACTGCCCTCCGCTAAGACTAGTACTAATAACAGATTAATTTATGGGTGCAAGTGAATTGGGATTGAATTATCATATGCGGTTTTGCAACACAGCTTTCCCTCCTTCGCAACGTAAATGAGGTTATGAAGTATGGAAAGGCGTGCTACAAAAACGGCACGTCGGCGTTATCTCAATACAAACAAGCCTTTTCCTCTTATTTTCACGCCAGTTGACAGGAGTGACGTGCAATTGATTTGCTGGTTTCTCGATCGATACTGGGTGCTTGATTGTACAAAACATTCGCTTATGCTGCTGCAAATTAAGAAAGAAACCCGTCTTTTGCTAGCGACTGTTTTTCTCCGAGGAAACGAATGCGTGCATCCATAGATCTCGGCGGTGCTTTAGCACGGGGATACCTTTC
>NW_019059761.1:988863-1022001 GCF_000696155.1 Zootermopsis nevadensis
TGTTTTTTTCGCATTTTTGTTCCCCGGGGTACCTCAGCCAGTATAGTGACTGGCTACGGACTGACCGACCTGGGTTTGATCCCCGACGAGGACGCATGATTTTTTCGCTAGCCTTTGCATCCAGACCGGCCAACCTACTATCCGTCGGTACTGGTGTCCTTTCCCAGGGGTAAAGTGCGGCCGAGGCGTGCCGCTGACCACTCACCTCCATCTAGTGCCGAGGTTCAGAATGAGTAGGAGCTAAAGTACTCTTCCCCCAAGTGCCTAGATGGCGTATAGTGAGACAGCTTTACTGAGTATTACATAAGGTACACGATTTACCGTACGCTTTGTCATCCTCATGTACCAACATCTATCAAAGTTTATTTCCCCCACAATTTCACCCTGTCGAAATCGTTTTCCTGGTTGAAAATTGAGGGAAGTCCCGGAGTATTCTGGCACACAGCCAGTCATTTGCTTGTTATTTGATACAAAAAGAATTAGATTTCGCTTGAATTTAAAGACAATTTCATTTACACAGCTTATCTTAATGCTAATACTAATTTGTTACTGGCACAAGAGTTCAATAAACATTACTGCTGCATTGTCTGTAATAACTGATTACAATTACGTAAGAATCAGGCAATATGCAGGTAATTCTTGCCAATAGGTGCACTAAATGTCACTTCAGATATTACGATTCTTTCCAACATTCCAAATGGTTGCGGTAAGAGTATCGCCAAACATTTTATGTTTATCGTATATTTTATGTTCTGTGCTACTAAAAAGTATAGTTAATGGCCACCCTGTTCAGTGCTTCGTCGTTAGTCTTTTTTTTTGACCTCCAAATGATCGATAGCGTAACACAGTCTAGTGCCCATGTTGGTATTATATGTGTCATGAGCAACGCTCGTTACGTAGTGGTGTTGAAGGAAAAACGCGCGTGACCGCAAAAAAATGTCAGTAGGTGATTGTTACTCGCGTTGGTTAGATCGTGGTACATGTGAGGGTTACATGACACATTGCTGACTAAATATGGCTGATGAAAGGAAGACGTCGCCATCAGAAGACAGGCGGAAGAGAGCGCGGCAGAATGGAGTCGTTCAACCGTTGCTCACAGGTAGGTGTTCTGTTTTACGTTCGCTAAACTTGTTATTATTGTAATATTCATGCCTATTTCATTATTAAGACCGCATTAATTCATTTAAGAATTATAACTAGTTCTTTATTTGATGTGAACGTAATGGAAGAGTTGACGTAGGTTATGTTTTCAATGAGTGCAGGTGTGCAGTTGATTTTGTGTATGTGTATATACATGGTGTTGAATGAATATGCTGTATGTCACGAACAAAACGGCATGTTGTTTGGCATCGCGTGTATTATCGCACACACACATTCGGTCTGCTGCATCTCTTGTACACTTTATGCGTACTCGAAGTAAAAAATTCTGAAATTTACGTTAACCATTGCTCATGTTATTGACAGTGCAACACGTATGTAGTTGTTCATTATTGTTTCAATTTTGAATAATTTAATACATACATTAACATTATTGTTCATACAAATAAGACTTGCATTTAATGGAGTTCAGAATAACTTTTGCTGTAAAGAAGCTTGAGCTGTGATATGCAACTTATTTTTGCATACAGACCTCTACCAGATTACAATGGCCTATGCCTATTGGAAGTCAGAAAAAATCAACGACACAGCAGTATTTGACTTATACTTCCGAAAGAATCCGTTTCAAGGAGAATTTACCATCTTTGCTGGCCTGGAGGAGTGCCTCAAATTTCTTGAGAACTTTCATTATTCTGATAGTGGTAAGTTCTGCATATCACATTTGCTTTCTACTGTAACAGTTTGTGTCTCTGACTGATCCCCAGAACTATGTCAGAGTTGGGAACAGCAGTACAGTGTCATTCTGTATATTTATTGCTTATTCATTAGACCTAACATGTTTATAATGTGGCCAGTTATCCTGACCTGCCCCTGAATTTGAGTTTTATTTATGGTTACTGTCCCTAACACAAACAATTGTAAGTGCACTAATGGAAGTGGTCACTGTATTGTAAATGTATACCAGAGTTTCTCTGAATCACTGTTTTATATTTTTACTGATATACAGGGTATACACAAAAAAATGGTGCAGTTTCAAAAGTTGACACAACATACACCGTCAGCGGCGACAACTGTCCAAGTTTCTCATGTGTTAATTGCAATCCTTCAGTGTGTGCACCTTGGGTCACACGACACACATCCACAGCACGTCCGATCCAGCGCTGTAGAAAAACACGATGGAGAAGCACTCGTACATTCCTGTGAAAATGGGGGGAGGGGGAGCTCCGTTCAGTTGTAGAATGTAATCGTCATAATTGGTATTCAGTTGGGGTAACAACCAGCTTTCCAACATGTCCAAAAATGAGTCTCCAGTCACAGTTGCACCATTCTTTTGTGTATACCCTGTATTGCTTTTTATTGAGTTTATATGTTTGAAGGAGGATTCTTTATGTGAGGACATTTCATTAATGTTCTTCCTTCCAATAAAAGAGTCTTACATAGTTTAAATTAAGTAATAAATGTTGACTTCTTTATTTCAGTAAATTAAACTCTTGCTCCTTGTTTCATTGCTAATTGTAATGCAACCCTCATAGCAAAGAACAGCTGTTATAAAAATAGTATTTTATCAGAATTAATAACTGAATTTTTATAAACTGAACAGTTACTTGAAATCAAAGCTGAAAGCTAAGAAACATTTTTATGCTAAACTCAGTTATATGGAGAAATACAGCTATCTGTTTTAAAATGTATTACAGCCTTTCTGTCTTTCTTTGGAAAAGAAATACAGTTTTAAGATGGCTGTCTTCTGGGTTGTAGCCATCTTCAGACTCACTGCTGTGAAAACCTCAAATGCTAAATGCAGTTTCACTTTTCATCTGCTACATTATTCTCTCTCTCTATCTCTCTGACCCTCAACAACGATGTATAGTGAGAGGAGCCTGTGCAGACTCCTGCTGGAATCCATTGAGTGCTGTGATGATTCAATGGATGTCATTTCAGTACAAGCTCATAACTTTAGATTTAACTGAATTTTTGAACCTGTAGTAGAGGATGAAAATGCAAAATTTTAGTCATCTCCCACTTTTTTTAAAAAAAAATTATTTGGCAGGAATACAAGATTTGAATGAAGTGGCATCTTTTGGCAACCCACAGCACTGATGCTTCTGGCTGAATTTGAGATCTCATTTTAGGTTTTTAAAAGTATATCTTGATATTACATTATGCTACATTTTCATGCAGGTTTGTAATGTAAATGTAATGAAAATATTGTATATGTTTATATATATAAGCAAATGTATTTGTCATGAAAATTTACACTTTGTTGTTGCTACTTATGTGCAGTGATTTTTTTGGGAGTGTTGACTAGGATGAATCAGACACTCCTCCCATCAGGTCAGGCAATGCTGCATCTCCTAAGTTTACATCACAGCTCCACTATCTGGAAAACTCAGTAGTAGTGTTATACATTGAGTTGTGTTAATGCAGTTGAAAGTGATTTTATTTAGACATTTTAAATTTTTCTGACTGATCCAGATTTTGTTGTAGTTTACTTTACCCCACATAAGGGTAGATTAGTGTTGGGTCTAGAAAGTGTAAGACGTATGAAAGTCATATCATATGGGTGCATAGTGAAGTAGTACAAATAAGTAATCGTTGCAGTCTGAACTTGTTCCGAGATATTTATTCATTTCTTGAAGAAAGAAATTGCTTGTATGTGCAGACTTTTTATTTAGAAATTTTAATATTCCTATTTTTGAGTTTGGCTGCTTATGATTTATTCATAAGTGTATTTGGAGGATGTCATTAGTTCGTGTAACATTTGATTCACATTGTGCACTGTGTAACCTCTGTTGTGCTGCCTAGTCCTTCATGTATTGATTATCTGTGGGAGTGACAACATTGTTATCATCAAGACTTGTCATCAGGTTTCAGGTTGATTTTTGTTTGTCTTTCACTGGCCTTCTGTTGAGACATGTGAACTCATTGTGTATGAGTGTGAGTCGAGAAAATGGGATGGAAAAGTGTACTCTGCAGTACACATATTTCTAAGTAAATTCTTTGCTCTTTTGCAGGCCCCATAGGTCTTTATATTCATGTATTGCACATACATATAGTTATCATAATCACTACAAATAGCATTGCAGAGTCGGGCATTTTTATCTTTGTTAAACATGCCCTCCCCTCTCTCTCTCTCTCTCACTCTCTCACTCACTCACTCACTCACTCACTCACTCACTCACTCACTCACTCACTCACTCACTCACTCACTCACTCACTCACTCACTCACTCACTCACTCACTCACTCACTCACTCACTCACTCACTCACTCACTCACTCACTCACTCACTCACTCACTCACTCACTCACTCACTCACTCACTCACTCACTCTTACTTCATTGTTCTGGCACATGTTTATTTTCTTTTTTTAGTCTTTAATGTTCTATCAATAGTTGTTAGTTCTGTCTGAAAACTTGGCTTTGAGTGCCAAAACTTATGGTTTGTAGTTGATGTTGTCAAACTATATACTAGTTTTACTAATGCTTTGTAGAGTATAAATTGGATGTTATAACTTGTCCTGTCTTATTCTAAAATTTGATCATCTGCAAATAGTAAGATGAAGATTGCCGTGTTTTTGGATGGTCCACCATGTAGTCTGACAGAAGTTTACTGACATTTCAGAGGTGCTTGCTGTGCACAAGAAATTGATTTGAGATGTAGGAACCAGTTGGACAAGGTAGAACCTTGGTCAGATCAGTGGGAAAGAGGGTGAGAGCAAGGAACCAATGAGAGAAGGGTAGACCACAGCCTGACCAAAGAGGGGAAGTGGATGAGACATACAAGGAAGAGAGGAAAGGAAATGACCATTATAAGGGCTGACTGGGGGACCAGCAGGGAGATCACCAAACAAGTTGCAGATAAAAGAAAGAAGCAAAAGATGCGAGGGTTATGAAGGATAGAAAGAAGGAAAAAGGAAGAATATATAGAATAAATTATTAGGTAAACAAAGGTACAGGAGAAAATATTGAAGGGAATATGGACTAAACAAGAATTGGGAGAGGTGAATGAAGGAACTGACTGGGGCAGTATTCATGTGCTGTCCTAGTAGCCAGGTCACAATAGGCACTGCTTCATTATTGGAGGCTTTCTACATCCTTTGAAAAAGTGACTTCCATGACTGGCCCAAGTGGAGGATTTCTTCCTTGTTTACGTTCTTTGGGTATAGCTGAATCTCAGTGGCCTCCCTAATCATCTGGTCCACGTATCTGGACTTGGTTGAGAGGATGCTGGCATCAGTGAGTTGGATATTGTGGACCAGATTAAGGCTGGGTTTAGCCATGGTTGATTTGTGTGGGTGCTCCAATGTGCCATTGGTGTTTCTTGACACTAGACCCAGCCACACTTGCAGGGCATGTTGTATACACCTGGAGTCTTCAGTCCCAAGTTGTACTTCACAGGCCAGAGAAATTTGGAATGTTCCAAAGAGTGAGGCTCGCAGACTGATGCCATTGAAGGTCATGCTGGCAGAGGGTAGGAAGGTGATGAAAGCATGTTTCTTCGGTTTGGTGTGACTGTCTCCAGTAGATTGAGAGCCTCTCATCTCTGCTGTTACTGTAGCTGTTCCAGGAAGTTATGTCTTTCCATTCTCTCAGGAGGTCATCAGTATATGTTAAACAGGCTGGTAGCCTTTACTTATGTTGAATATATAATTAAGTTTTTGTATTGTTTGTATCACATATATTGGGTATCCTGTCTTCAAAATTTTTCATAAATTCTGTCCCCTTTGTTGGAAGTTTCTCATTTCTGCAAAAGCTTAATGAGTTCCCAAGTTCTGTTCTCTCCTTTTTTTGTATAATGCTTTATTGCAGGTACTGGTGTATTATCCATACAGAATTGGCCTGCTCAGAATCTGTTTTATTCTTCCATTATTAGTTACCTTGAAATATCTGGAGTCTTTTATATATTTTACAAGTGTAAGTTTTATACCCGGTATTTATTAACCTTATACCTCCGTGGTTTTCGAAATTGTTCCTTCTTTATGAAAACAGGTGTCAGTGAAACTTCAAGCCACTGTATGGAAGAATATTTAAAATAACAATTATATGTTTTAATGAGAACTGTATTTTGACGTAAATACGTCTATATTTTAGGGTCAGTGTTATTCGGCAAAAAGTGGAACGAAAAAGTGTAACTTCATTGTTATGTTACCTAGGAAATGTCAAACTTCATTGTTATGTTACCTTGGAAACATCATCTGTTTACTCGGCATTATTGTTACCTAGGAAACGTCATCTGTTTACTTAGCATTGTTGTTACCTATTACCTTACCTTACCTTACATTACCTTACATTACTTTACTTTACATTACATTACCTAACCTTACCTTACATTACATTACATTACTTTACATTACATTCAGCTACCACAGATCCATTTCAAGCGTAACTAATTGAAGTTGAATAAGCATTGTCTTAATCAAACTTATCTCAATTGTAAAGCATGTATAAAGGAAATATTAATGCCAATATATAAACTTCCTTTCTGTATAGACGTATTTACGTCAAATTCTCCGGAACCGTGGTTCCACTGTCAATTTTTGTGTTATGTATGAACTTTTGTATTATTGTTCATATTAATGAAAATGTCTTTGTTCAGATTGAGCTTTACGAGAAATGTGGGTTATATTTTGATTGCTAGGAACCAAAGCTTTATTCTTCCAAAGACTTAGAGTGTAGTATGATCTGAAGCTTTCATAGCGACTAATTACCCTGAGGATGAGGATGAAGATGGTTCTTAAAACGGTGTTTTCTCCATTAAATCACCTTACATGACTGGTAGCCCGAGAAGAATTCATTATACTTACAGTGTAGACCGTGAAAATCATGAAAATCCATTTATTGGTTTTGTTAGGCTTGGAGGTAAAACATGCAACTGTATGGACAGATAAAACCTCTCCGTTACTTGAGACTAGAGGTTTCTGTCGTGGTGGAAATTCAGGTCATGGCACCATGAAGTCTTTTAGGTAGTTATCAGAATTTCAGAGAACATTCATGCTCTTTGCTCTTAATTTAGAAAACTCAGAATTCTAGCACTCTGCTGTTTCTGTTCAGATATTGAGTACCTGAAGCAGACACTGCCCCAGACAATTGAACCAGAGTTCTTTGTGTTCCTACGACAACTGACAGCGGATAGTGTGATATTATCTGCCATTGATGAAGGTTCTGTGGCATTCCCAAGGTAACTGCTGTTTTAAATTTACCTTCTTTTTCATTGTTTGTTATCTTTCTGACAGCTTCTAGTAGGACAGAATGCTCCACAGAGAGGTTTCTTTTTTTTTAGTGTTTGTGCTCTGCCATAGTAATTGTTACAGTGTAACAATTTTACTGTAAATCACAAAATGCCATGATTTGCAGTCTGTATCCTACAGAGCCAGATAGTCCAGGTTTGAGACTAGCTTGATCAGGGCACCCAGCAGATTAGGCCTTTGTCCTTCGGTCACTTGAAGGCAGAAGTAGAACCAACTTCTGATACATAGTGGTTTTTAAAAATCTAAGTGATAGATGAAGTAAAAAATAAAAACATTTGTACATGGTGTACTTTGTTTGTTGTGTGTGGACTGATGTATCCTAATACAGAATTATTTAATTATCCATCTGCAGGGCTAAATAAAAAATCTCATGGGATCAACCTGTTAAGATTGTTGTTCTCTGGATGTGTACACGTTGATGTCCTATTGGGCCTGTGGATCAGTTTCTTCATTCATGTCACAGAAAGTGTCGAAACATTTTGTTTTCATTCTGTTGTTGTAAGATAACTGATCTCATTTTCTTTGACTCTAGCATGTGAATACTGATTATATACATGAACATTTAAACATCTGTAGATATTGTCACAAATTCAGCACCTGAAGGGGCCATTGTTCTTCCTGTGTGAGTTTAAGTATTAAATAAAGTTCTTTATAGAAATGTATTTTGTGTATTGAAGGATCCCATTGCTGCGTTTGGAAGGTCCATTGATAAATGTCCAGCTTTTAGAGACAACTCTGCTCACACTTGTCAACTATGCCAGGTGAGTAAATATAAATTTTGTATCTTATTAATTCTGTTTTATTATTGGGAAACACCAAGGCATGCCACCAGCCACGATCCTGAGCCAACTCCCTAAGATCCATCTATTTCTTGGTCTGCCCAGTGGTCTTCTTCCAGAAGGATTCCGTACCAAAATTCTGTATGCACCCCTTGACTCCCACAACATGGTGCTACATGTGCATCCCATCTGAACCTCCTAGATTTCACTGTCCTCGCTATGCTAGGTGACACATACAATTCACGCCGCTCCTTGCTCATTCTAAATTCCCCATTTATTTCATCCTCCCTAGGTCCAGATATCTACGTTATTTCTTCAATAAGTTTGTTTTTCTGTGTAGTATATGTAACTCTTTTTTGTTGTTGCAGTTTGATGGCAACAAATGCTGCCAGATACCGAATAGCTGCTGGAAAGCATATTTCACTGTTAGAATTTGGTTTGAGGCGTGCACAGGGACCAGATGGAGGCTTGTCAGCTTCTAAGTATGCATATGTTGGTAAGTGTACTACTATAATTGTGTGATATTTAAATTAAAGTTGTCATATGAATCCTTATTTGTGAACCTGCTTGCTTGGAATGATGGTTTACTGAACATCTTGGGTTGTAACCTTTTTCTACTGCCTGAGCACATCACATGGCTGCACCAGCCAACTGCCAGGTGCTGATGTTGTCATAGTGTCAGTAGGCTTCCCTCTCTCAGCTGGTCAGAAATGTGGTTTCATTTTTAAATCTAGAGGTCATGTGAGATAAAGCTGTGATTCTTCTAACTTACATTCAGGTTTTACATGACCAAAAGAAGTACTGTAACATGCCCCAGAATACTGGACTTTGGTACCAAGTTTTGGACCAGTGAAGACTATTTTTAGCATGATTAAATTGTGTAAAATTTGAAAGTAATTTTTAATTTAATGCAAGGTATAATGAAACTTCAACAATAAAGAGTTCTTCAGTTGGATTGACCTTGCTGTTGTGACAGTAATCATTTTATTGACATAATTTAATTTGTGGCAAGCAAAGGAAAAACTGAATTTGTTTTATTCATGCTGCGGATAATTATTCATTCAACTTTACTTTCTGAGCTATAAAAATGTACTTGTTTGATGAATTTGTTTGAAGTTGTTCATAAATATTGCATGGCTCTTATGCTGGTTGAAGTTTTGTGTTCTGGGTGTGATTATTATTCTTGTGTCATGTTTCTGAATTTTAGGTAGGTGTAAGTGTAAAAGGTATGCTATATTACTATTTGATTTGTGTGTTGGCAGTTTCAGTAATTTTTTATTATTTTGTAAATCATTACATACAAATCTGTGTGTTATTTTTGTCATTACTGGAAATGGCGTTTGCAGATTTTAAATGTTTGGCAAAAACATTGTCTACTTTGAAGACACCCTGATACGAGAAGGTGTTTGGATTGATTGATTGATTGATTGCTTGTATGTATGTATGTATGTATGTATGTATGTATGTATGTATGTATGTATGTATGTATTTAGTTTCATTTTTGCTTTTTATTGTTTTCTGTACTTTGTGCATATTCTGCTTTCATGTGCTGACTCTGTAACTGACTCCTGCAGATATTCAGTCAGCATGTTAAAATAAAGAATTGAATTGAATAATATAATAACCCTTATAATGAGTTAGGGTTTTGGTCTTATAATTACATTTTCTTAGGAAAAAATTAACAACAATGTTGCAGCCAAACAGTTACAGGAGCTTTAATATTACTGCTGATATTGGTTAGGATTTTTAGTTTTAAATACTATATTCTGAGTATTCAAGTAGGAGGTTTCATTTAACACAGTAGACAAAACTGGAATTATCATTTTTGAAGATGAACTCTGTCAGGATTTTTCTAAAAGTTATGTGACATGAACTCTAGGAATGAATAACTTGAATAATGCTTTGGAAGTATTTTGTTCTTTAATCCCAATTCTATGAGGTCTTAATATTTGGAAGGATGACAATATTTCAGCCACAATTTCTAAGCCACAGAGCAATAAATTACTCCATTGACGTATGCTTATGTTTTGTAAAAGATTGTATAGGAAAGCCATGTGACCAGAGTCACAGTAAGTTTTCTTAAATTTGTGTCACCTTCCTTCCCTCCCCCTTCTCTCCCTCATTACTGGGTGTGCTTGTCTGTTGCAGAACAGAATTTTTTAAAAACATTTTTAAGAGATTTCCTTAAATGTCTTTCTCCAGATTGATATTTACATATTGGTGTGAGGGCATTATCTTATTCTTTCTAACAACTTCTGTGGTATTTTATAAAATCTGCGTCTGGCAAATTACATCATTCTTCCATTGGTTTTTAATTTATTTTATGGTTTAAAAGTATATAAGTTTTGGGGGATTTTATTTGTTTAATACCTCTTAGATGATAATTGCTCATTCATGTGGAGCTGGATAGTGTGGGTCATTGGTTTCCTATCTGTAATGTTAATAAACATCATGAAATCATCTGCTGTTGACGTCAGTCAGTCTTCGGATTTGTTGATGTAAAGTTATTTCATCACTTAGTTTTGTAATTTTATGCTGAGAGACAAACAAACAAATAAAAGTTAGAGACCAGCTCCATCTAATGGACCCAAGACAGTACGTTTCAGTCTCCTCCCTAATGATGGAAATACCTCAAAACTGGTCTGGTTGCAGGGGCTAGAAGAAAAATTGAACCCCATTTGTCCAGTACATAGACACTATATTGACTGAGCTACCCTGGCTCATTTGAAAGAATTGTTAGTGTAAGTGTTTTGGTATGCACAGTGTTGGATGCCACCACTAAAAGAAACCAGTTACCTGTTAAAAGAAAGTCTGTTAAGTTTCATGTAATTTTATTTAATTGGCTGTACATACAACTCCCTGGAATATTCAGATGTACAAATACTGTGCACCACCAATTCTGTTTTAATAAATAAAACCTTCTCGGGTACCATTCATAGCAACTCAGGGAGTGAGTTGGGGTGTTATTGGGGTCTTGGGAGAATTATAAATCCTGGCTGTTTCATTAAATTTATAACAGGTAGAAATCTAAGAATTCTGGTAGAGCAGTTACTGTTCTCCCCCACCCCACTCCCACCCATTTGACTTGGTTAGTGGACTCTTCCATAATTCAAGTGTTGCAATTTTTTCAAGTAGTTAACTTAAAGTACACTAATAACACTTCAGTTTCCAATATGGTTGCCAGACTGGTCACAGAGTAAGGAAGTTTGTAACAGCTTTATACAGGTACAAGCATATAAAATTAAGTAATTTCCTTTTGAGTGATGTGTGCATGTGCTCTGTTGTGGGGGGGGGGGGGGGGGGTTATAGTATCGAGGATAAGAATAGTAGCATGGAGGAAGTCAGCAAAACATTGCCAAGTATTTCCCACAATTATGGGATAGACCCAACTGTCAGTCAGTTCTGTTTTTGAGATATTCTCGGTGTGAAAAAGAGATGGGAAACTGAGACAAGTGTGAAATGGTTGAATGCTAAAAAAACTTAAGGACCTTGGGGACGTATTAGACCCCACTTTAATGGCAGTGTTTTTGGTACTCTGAAGGGATTTGACTCTATTGACTTGGAACATGAAATGCTTTCTTGTATTTTATTGGTGCTTGAACCTTGAATTTTCTACTTACAAAATTATACAATGAACATATTTTAAGTTCAATATGTTAACAACTCCTTGAAAAAGTATTAAGGTTCAGGCATTTGGGAAAGATGGCAACAAATCAAAATTGTTGTCATGAGGAAATTAGGAGCAGACTAAATTCAGGGAATGCTTGCATTTCAGAATCTTTTGTCTTCCTGTTGGCTGTCTAAAAATGAAAAGTTTTAAATGCACAGTTCTATAATTTGACTAGTTGCTTTGTATGGGTATGAAACTTGGTCCCTAACTTGAGGAGAACAGTGATTGAGAATGTTTGAGAGCAAGGTGCTGAGGAGAATGTTTGGACCTAATAATAAAATTACAAGATGAGGAGCTCCATAATTTATACTCTTTAACAAATATTAGGATCATGAAATTAATGATGTGATGAGTGGGGTATATAACATGGGAATGGTGAGAAATTTTGAAAGCCTGAAGGGAAGAGATTGCTTGGAAGACATTGGCACAGATAAAAGGAGAATATTAAACTGGGTCTTAGGTAAATAGGGTGGGAGGGCATGTAACTGGATCAATAAAGGGATCAGTGGCAGGCTTTGTGAACATGGTAGTGAAACTTTGGGTCCATAAAAGGCATAAAAGTTCTTGACTGTCTGAGCACACTGTTAGCTCCTCACTCAATAATGACTCTGTTAAGTTAACTTTTGGAAAGAACACGTTACATTCAGTTATTTTAGTTGGTAATATAGGAGTAATCACTGAGTTCTTATATAGCATATAACTGCTGCTTGAAGAGGAAGGTGTCGGGGACACTTAGAATTGGCATGTGAATCTGTATTTCAGGTTGTACAGCTGTAGTCCATCAAGTTATTGCATGGGAATGTGTTATGGGCTTTTGTGTGTGAGGATGTTGGTTTCCCACCCACTTCATTCTCTTGCTGGTGACTGGCAGTGTCAGTTAACCCCTGGTACAGTGAACAGCAGTGTAGCTATTGATCGCTTCCAGCTGCTGCATGCATGTAAATACATATTACTGTTTGAGAGTTGCTGCTGCTCATTGTGTCCCTTGCAGTCTAAGGCGTTGTTGGTCTTGGCTGCTCGTACACTGGGATCACAGGTCTAAATTCCATACATGACGTGGACATGAGATTATTTTCACACCACCTTTTGAAGTAAATTATATCTTCAAAGTCATTATGTTTAGTTTCTTGGTATGTTTTATGATACTTTTATTGCGCATGTAATTTAGACATAATAATAATCCGTGGCGTAACAGCCCTCTGAGCCGACTAACTGGCTGCTGGCCTCACGTTCACATGCCTAAGCAGAGGTGAACGATCATCCAGCCAGATATAGGATGACGTGTGGTCAGCACGACAAACCCCCAGCAATTGCTAAATTTCATGACCGGTTACACTACCCATTTCAGCTCCCCAATTTCCTCACGATGCTGGGTTGGCACCGGTCCCATACACCAGTCAAAAATCTCATGACAAATTTCTTTCACCGAGACTCGAACCAGCGCGCTTTCTGTATTACCGGTCCGAAGCATGGTGCCTCAGACCGCGCGGCTACTGTGCAGGACATAATTTAGACATACATTGGGAATTATGTGGAAAACACTGTCATTGCATAGTTTAAGGTATTGTCGTGTTTTTTCCTGGAGTGCCTGGGGAGAATCTCAGTTTCATTCAGGATAGCTGGCCTATAGGCTGAGAATCAAATGCAGAGCCTGTCCAGTGCAAAGTGCCTACAATAATATTTCATCTTGTTTGTACTGTCTCCTGCTCTTACATGTTTGTTCCTTTGAATCTGTTTACTGAAATAAAGCAAGAAGTTTTGTATTCCATTTGCTTGTCTAGAATTCTTCTGGCCTGCGGTATGATATATGATTGTGTGCTTGAAAATATTGTTCAGTAGTATAACTTCCTGAAAAATGTAACTTGCAGGACACAGTTTTTTTATTTAGGAGATTTTCTCTGTGCCACCACATCTTGAATTCATCGAGACAATGGCAAAGTGTGTAGAGTGCCTGATCACCAATTTCCCTAATGCAAAAAAGCTTCTTACTGATTAAAACATTCTTCATGTTACTGTGATATTAAGAAAGTATAATGTGGCTCATGGTATGATCTGGTGGTGGCCTTTCACAAATACAGATGTGAACCTTTGGGTAACATAAGTTCAACAGGTTTCTTTACAAGCTGAATGATTTTGTTTTTCAAGGAAAATTTTTTGTTATGAAGTCAGTTGGAAGTCCTAGGCTTCTAGCTTAAGTGCAGATATATGAGATTTTTTTATTGACAATGAATGAATTTTTTGTGTAGCTTAAAAGAAATAGCTCAGTGCAGGCAGCTGAGCTAAATGTGTTCAGCATGGCAGACTGTGATGGTAAAACAAAACACTCATCAATTAAGAGTTTTTCTTCCTCTTGCTTCCTCCCTTTTATATTCAGGTAAAATTTCCCCTATGCCTAATGGAGACCGTTCTTGTGAGATGTGTAGGATGTGGAGACACAGCTCCATGCATTCTTCACCACAGTGCTGAATGGAGGTGAGTGGTCAGCATCTTGATATGGCCACTTCCCACCCACCCACCCTAGCAAGAACTGCTAGTACCACTGGATGGAAGACTGGGTGAATCCCAGAGATGGTCTGAGCGTGATGGCAAAGAGAAAAATTTGTGCCTCTGTAGGGAATGAACCTGTAGGTCAAGCCCATGTCCTTATCGCTATACTGTCTGAGCTACACTACTTTTTTAATATTGAAGTATTACAGCATTATTTGTGCATTGTATTTACTATAACACATGACTTTCATCCAGTGACCATGTAGTTTAAGTGTGCTTGATAGTGGCTGTGTAAATACTTCGATTTGTTGTGTGTGGATTTTTTATCTTCAACTTATCACCCCAAACCTCTTCAGTTTGGAAGGTCTGCCATAGCTAGGACCTTTCTCTGTTCATCTAAGATGTGATCTTGTGGATCATGGGAAATCATTCTGGGAAGAACGGTATAAAATGCATGTGTTTAGGTACATTACAAAGAACCAAATCTAGTATTGTATAAAATGCTAAAGAAGTGTATAAAATCCATAAGGCAAATTCTGTGTGGATAATGGGCCCATTAGCAGCCACAATTCAGTGCTGACATATCACCCCCTTCAGAGCAATTTTGCCTGTAACAAGTATATAAAACACATAAAAATTGAAATTTTTTATGTCTACTTACCTTGTTTATCATAGTAAGTTCTTTCATGGTAAGTTACCATCTTTTTTTATGTCAGTAATTGTTTTTTCCACTACATATTACGATATTAAGTTGTAATTTGTTAAACCTTGTCTTGTTTATTTTGGATGAGAATTTACCAACAAGAATGTTGAAAATGAGCTTTATTTATAAGCTAGGCATCGAATCACTCAAGTATACATGAATGTTGCACTACACAGGACACCTTGTAGTAGGCGGGAACTTGCCATGAGTTTGGTGACTGGTACATAGAAACTCAGCACTGCAGTGTTTGCCCCTTCTCGTACTACAGTAATTGCTGCTGCACCATGTGATCCGGGTGAGGTCAGGCATTTTCCAGTATTCTCCCTGATGTACTGTAATGTTTGGGGGCCTTTGTATTGATTTATTACAGACTGAAGTTATTTGCTTATAGAAGCACTGGGACTGTTCCACTTTACAGCCACTTTTAGAATGATACTGGGGATCCCCCCCAGACACATTCAATTTATGGTGCTGGCATAGGGTTTCTATATTCTTATTCTCGATGTTTTATTAGGTTAATTTATTTTAAATTGATATATAAATCCTTGTATGCCATTATATATCTGTTATGTCCTCACTGTCATCTTTTGTATGTTATATGTTGATAATGACAATGTTCATTGCGTGCTGGAAGCTCGCTTCATTTGCATCACTCTCTAGCCATTCTTCAGTGTTTCTTCTTTGACGTTTTAAGTATTTCTCACAACATGCACCATGTTAAGAAATTCTGACCTGCTCTTCATTAGAGAAACCTTGTAAATCATGGTCTTCTAGATCTGGAAGAAATTTCCTCCACCAGCATTTGCTTGAAAAATGAGAATCCATGAAATTCCATATAAAAGAGTGTGTGAGATGTGAGGTTCTCGTGATGGTGAAGGGGCCATATCATATGTTTTCCTTGTACTTATTTGATCTTCCACTGATTCCACTTCATCTGTTTACAGCAGCTAAAACACATCTAATTTTTCACACGTGTTTTAACTTTTGGATGTGATGCAAGCTAGCGAAAGTGTACATAAGTAAGTTATATGGCCTGTTTTGGGGAGATAATAATGGTTCACATCTTTGCTGCCCTTACTGATAATTTGATTGTCCTTTCAGACGAATGTATTTTTCTCAGTTTCTTGTTATCTTCATTCATAATTAGCATTTTATCTTTAATAATATAACCTGTGCAGCCAATATATTTTTATTGATACATTATGAATAACTTGCCTGGTTATATTACTCTGAGCTATTGACATTTCTGTTTTATGGTTTATATAATTATCTTACCATGTCATTTGATGCTAAATCACTTAAGCATTTGTTAAAGTGCTGTTATTAAACTGTGATTAACTTATTTGGTAATGTTACTGTGATCTGTCTAAATGTGTAACTACAAATTAAATACTGAAGCATAAATTATTATATACATGGAACAATTTTTGCAGGTGGATTTGATGGAACAAGCAATGTCTTGGCTGGGAAACTGTACAACATCCCAGTGAATGGGACACATGCACACGCCTATGTCACGTCTTTCTCTGACCTCAGAGAACTCAAGACCAAGGTGATAGTGGTCAGCATAATGAGAGTTGACATTTTTAACTTTCTTATTTACTTAAACCTAGTTGCATAGTAAAGTTTGCTTACATACACTGTTCTTTTAAACAGTAAAGCACATGTAAAGGAAGTTGAATATTACTTGTGCCTGAGAGCTGTCACTATCAACCTGACTATAGTCACTGTTGACACCTGTTGCATCATCCAGTCATTACAGTTGGGTTGTGTGACTCATGGGAGTTCAGAAACTGACATGTTACATCAGTGTGTAGTATTTTACTTATTTGGTACATAGGACTGTAAGGTGTATATATTCTGAAATAATGAGAAAGTGTTGTTAAATAAACTATAAATAAATATTAAAGCTAATGGAAATGACTTCCTGCACTAGACTCAACTTAGTAACAGACAAGGTTTTTGGGATTTTAGTATGAAACTGAAACATTCTCCCATTAGTAAAATGTTCAACACATAGCATCTAATGGGAAGGATGGTTACCATTTATATTGTTGTGATTGAACTGGTACTTCATTCTTTTGTCAATGCCTGGTGATATTGTGAGATGCCTGGATACAGTCATTTAGACTAAATTTGCAGAGAAGCTGTTTATTATATGTGTAGCTGCCATTGTCAGTGGCATTGTGCGTAACAGACGTTTTCTCTGGGTCTCTGAACAAGGCATTTGTAGGATACCAATTCCAGTATGCTGTGGGTGATTGATTTTTTAGGCAGAATACAGAGTTCATGGATGAAGGTATCTGATGCTTGTGATTTCTATGGTTATTGTGAATGAACCAAATAAGTCTCCAGTAATTTCCCTCTAGTAGGGTTTTTTTAATATCCCATATAATTTTGCCTATTTATAGATTGGTGTAAGTTTGAATATATTAGCAATAGAAGTGTGCCAGTGGGGATTATTCTTAATAATTATGCACTTCTGCATTGTTATTGGACAAGCATTAATCCATTCACTCATTTTCTATGTTTTAAATTACTAGTTGATTTCAGAAAGCACAAGAACCAGTAAACTCATATGAATCATTATTCTCTTACCATTCATACATTATGCACATGGTACTGAGGTTAAAGTAGCCAGATCATGAAGCTGACCACTTACCTACATCTAGTACCAGCTCTAGAATGCATGGAGTTTTATGTCCGTGTTTTTTACGTATCTTTGTGGTGTGGTGCTTAAGCGCTGGGGCAGCATTACTTACTTGGGTTTGTTAGTTCTTGATGTCCATGTTGCTGTCTTGGAACGTTTGTCTCAGTATTTCATTCTGGATTTTTTCATCACATTTCTCAGGCCTGTAATAAATGTCATATTTGAAAAATTCTTAAACCTGTGTTCTTAATAGCAATGTGAGGTTCAGGTATTCAGTGAGCTTTACTTTTATGTAGTTGCTGAAAAAGTACCAAGCAAGTGAGTTAAACATGTATCTTCAAAGAGTACCATTTGTGTGAGTCTTGTTGCTTAAATGATGATAGCTATTCTGTCAGTGCTTTATTCTTGAGAAGCGATTGGTGCTTTTATGTAGTTCAGATGTTCACATGTCTAGACCAGCCAAGGAATGCTGTTTGTTCTGGGTGCATAAAGTAGTATTTCTTTTTGTATGTTGTATCTGCCTTTTTTTGCAGTAGAGCATGCAGACGGATGGTTGACTTGCATCTGGGAGATGAAAGATTCAATCGTGAACAGGGAACAGTTTTATGGTTTTCCTTAGTGCTAGAATAGTACTGTAGTCACATCCATTTAGCCCTGTTCATTACCACTATGCTATGGATTTGTAGTAGCACTGTGCTTTACCCAAGCTGTCTCCATTCAAATTTGAGCTTAGAGGCCAGCTACCTTGAGGTTGCTCATCATTTTACTTAGCTCATGGGCAAATGATCATACCTTCATAGTTCAAAAAGTGTTAATTAATAAACCAAGAGAAACTGAATGAAGAAGCAGAATTCTCTTTCTGTGTGATCTGCAAGGCAGTTTCATAGGAATTACTATATATGGGCATTGTGTTCAGGAATTTGCAGTTAATAATTATTACAGAATTTTTACATCATATAAAAAAGAGCTATGATGAATAGCTTTAACTTTGCAGGGCATGGGATGACTTTTAAAATATATCAAAATTACATTATGTAATGTAGATTTACAAATGCTGTTGATGTATGAATTGGTGCTTTCCATGTTGGAACCATTTCTAAGTAAATATCTGCAGTACACATTTTTTTGTCTTTCCAAATATTAATTAGTTTTCAGTACAGAGGAAGTGTCATCAAGGGTGACAGTGTTTTTAATAAAAATAAGTTTAAAAAATTACATATGGTGTGTGCAGGAGTGGGCCACCACCTGCTGAAGGTCCTAGTCTCAATGCATTGTTTACACTAAAGGTGGATAAATTTCTAACTTGCCTCATAAGCACATGACTGTCAACAGTGTTCAATGTTCCTTTGAAAATAGTAATAAGGGAATGGAGTATTCTGAAATGTTAACAATTTAAAATCATATTAGTTTTGAGGTTTGCATGGTAGTGAGAATGATGATGTATTTTTTATGGGTTTTGAGGCTGCATTGAATAGTTGGTAGATCACAGCGTTTCAGAGAAACATGCTGTCTGCATCTTCAGGATTGATGTAGTGATGCTACCAACCGACCAAAAAACTAAGGGTGGATTGTTGCAGAAGTGCAAGACATTTTTAATTTTTTGAACAAGGTGCTATTCCTACTGGTTGTTGTTTGTCCCATCAGCAACTTGTCCTTTGTGAAAAGAATTTTGGTTGGATGGATCTCTGGGATTTGAACCCAGAAGTGTTGGATTGCTTTGTGTGATTGCCTCTGGGACTTGGGGGAGGGGGAGCATTACTTCGGCTCAAGGCCTCCAAGACTGGGAAAGGTGGGCCACACCCCTTTTTAATTATACCCTGGCACTTGCCTTGCAGCTGAAGAAAAGCACAGAAAACCTGAGTCAGGGTAGCTGAGTGGGTTTACCAATCTGTGTGCCGCCTTGGCTATCTGTTTAGGGACAGCCTCGGCTACATGCTTAGCATGTCCCTGTCTGTTTGCCAAGGGTGACCTTGGTCAGCCCTTGGTTGGCACAGATGCCATCCAAGTTACCAAACTAAGGGGTTCCCTGCATTAGCTGACTTTAAGTCAAAACTCTCAGTCAGTGCTGTGATGTGGTTGGAAAGGAATTGAATCCCCAAATCCTTGTGAATGTGCCTGTTTCTAATATACCAAGGTGTGCTAGTTGCAGTGCAAAGACACTTGGATTGTAACACTTGCAGCTTCCAGGCAGTGGACCTCCAGGTGGGGTATGTTTAATCCATCATAAGATGGATTAACTGCCTGTAGAGCAGCATACTGATGGACAGGCTACTTCTCCTGTTGTGGAGGGTTCCAAGCATGCCCAGTCTTTGAGCTACCTTCTTTATTTCTTTCTTCTTCTTTTCTTTCCCCACCTGGCTGACATGTATTGGTCATGTAAACTGAGTATCATGGGTGACTCCCAAGGTACTGTACTGTTTTGACCCACTTAATAGCTCTTCTAAAAACTGCACTGCTCTGGGTTTTGGATGCATGTCATGGCCTAAAAAAGAGCACAGTGTTCTTCAAGACGTTGATAGTAGTCATCCAGTTCTATAGCCAGTACTTCACTCTACCAAGATAGGCCTCAAGGACATGGCTACGAGAGCAGTGTCATCCGCATACTGTGCTACCTTGATTTGGTAGGAGGGTGTAAGTGTATTGTTCACATACAGACTGAATTATCAAATTTTCTAGTGATTCTTTTGACGTGCTGGGCCAAATGCAGCTTTGTGCTATGTGTAGGTTGAAACTGAAACTGCTTGTCATGCAACAGCTCTCTATTGTGCACTTCCGTAAGGACCCCAGATCTTCTCGGGTTTCCTACAGTGTCAGGAAACTGATGGGTGTGTAGGAAGAAGGCAACATGGGATTCTTTTCTGGCGTCATTATGGATACCACACAAGTGTGTTTGCACATTGGTGGGAAGTACTACCTGCGTAGGACTGCATTAAACGCTTTCATGAGAAAGGTTATCATACATTTAGGGTGTTGTGTAAGGGTCCTGTTCATAATACTGTTCAGGCCCAGATTCTTGCAAACCTTGAGTCTCATAATGGCTTGAAAGACTTCCAAGGGACTGATTAATTTCAATTCACTTGTGGGGGCATACTCATATGTGCACATAATCTTAATAACTGATGAGTCATCTACCAGCTGAAACTGATCATGCTGTCAGCCAGGGCTTGTGCTTTCTCAGAGTCTGAGAAAGCTAGTCTTCCCAACACTTGCTAGAGGGGTGAAGGAGTGCGAACTTCCATCACCCTCTTTGTCATCTTCCATAGTGACTGTCCAACAATTCCAGTGTATTACTCACTATTCTTTCCTAAACTCATTCAGCCAAATAGGTCACACCTCTGGAGGCAGTTGACCTGGTCTTTCAGAGTGTGGTCCCTTCTGACCTGATCACCTCCTCATCCAATTCTTCAGGCATATTTGATCCTAAATACTAGTAGATAAAGGGGGCTGCAGGTTGACACTTTGAAGCAGTTCCTGCTGGTCTGCTTCTAAGTGCACGTCAGGTGTGTGTTTGTCATTTACCATGGGATTTACTCTGAGTTTTTCTTCAAGGCAAGCCTTGAATGCAGCCCAGTCCATTCACGTGAAGTCGGGGTGGTTTAGCAGGTTTTGAAAAGATCAGGATATGGTGTCCATGAGGATAGGCAGGTGATCTGAGATTAGTGCAGAACAGACAGACAGACAGATGCACCAGTAAGTAGCATTGCTGGGAAGTGGAGGGATTTATATATTGTTGGAGAAAGGGCAGGCTAAGGGAGTGGGCTGATAGGGATTGAGGAGTGAGGGAAAAGAGTTCTAGACCAATAAGGGGTTTCCAAGCAGGTGTCAGAGGGGAGGGAGCTGGATAGAGAGTAAGGTAGAGAAGATGTTAGCCCTTTTCAGGGCCTTCAAAAGGGGTTTGCCTTATGTATGTGTGAGTAGAGTAAATTTTAAACCTGTAAACACACACACACACCCCATCTCTTGCATGGACAGTTATATTTCATTAACAAATTTAGGCTTGAAAGTTTTCGAAGTTTCTTTAATGTACTTTTATTTTCGTAGTAGGAAAGAAAAATTTTAAAGAATATGAAGAAATCCCAATAATTGAAGCTTCTTTATGCAATACATGCACGCATGCACACACACAAACCCAGAAGAGCATAATAAAAATTCTGTGTTTATCTAAATATGACCTAAAGCTAACCCCCTGAAACGTTTGGAAGGAAGCGGCTGTGGCAGGGGCAGTGGATAAACATGGATAGTGAGCAATCATACAGTTATACAAAGTGTTTAGCATATCAGTACTTAGATTGTGAATTTAGAAGCCATTGGATATACTGTATGCAACTGATATGTGAAGGGATTACTTTCACTCCATTTGAAATTTCTAAATACTGGAATGCACATTTATCCAGATGTATATTCAATTTAGGAAAATATTATGTCCACTATTTTATGTTGTAGCAGTGAAATGTGTTGAAGGACAGGTGGACTCTGTTGTCATGCAAGGCATTCTTTGGTGTGTTTTGTAAGATATTCTTATAGACAGTAAATTCTTTAGTAGAAAGCAGGGAATACAGTAAAATTGAAGTTTTAACCTTGAATGATATTCTACTATTTGGTTTATATCAGTACATAATTAGTAGCATATTTTTCCTTGCTATATTCAGATTGTGATAACATTATATTGAATTCTGCCTAAAATTCTCGGGACTGAGTGTCTTTTCATGGAGACATAAGGGGCACGACCTTACGTGGTTGGTAGCCCAAGAAGAAATCATTATGTCTTTTACAAATAGCTATTTTGAATACAAATAAGATGGTGTTATTAAAGTGGATATTACAGGCACAGTTTGTGAAGATACAAGGTTATCAAGATTTGGTTCAGTGATTGGGCTTTGGTGTTGGTGGTGTCCTAATAACATGTTTTCCCACCACAGATGTTTGATATTCATTTTAAATATTTGAAATTCAACAATTTCTTGATCTTCAACTGATGTATGATGGTATGCTGAATTACAACATGGGGCTTCTTATTTTACTGTAACTGCAGGAGCATCTGAACACGGTATGTCCAAACCCGGTGGACAGGTTGATGGACACACAGATTGTCGGGGTGAGGATCCCCTGGTTTAATTTTATGTCCAAAGTTAATAGAGTGGAAGTTTGCAGTGCTGCGAGATTGTACCTGACACCATTAACCTATATACACTTGATTGACTTGGAATTTGTCAGTGTTCCTAATATCCTGTGGAATATAGTGCCTTATACCACAGGATTCCTCCTTAACAGAATCTTGAATGTGACTGTGGCTTCATACATTGAAATGTCATAGACAGAATTTTGAATTAGTGTTCAGTGTTGCATGATGTGTTGCAAAACTAATCATCTTAATGTATGTGTCATGCTTTGTGCTGTGTTATGGTGATAGGTTCTCGCACATCGTACCAGTGGTGTCCCTCATGATATGCTGGACCTGTGTACCCACTGGCGTGAGGAGGTTGCATCACTGTTGTCGCTGCCAGCCTCGGAAGCATCAGACGGAGAGTTGGCAGCATGGATCTCATTCGCCATTGCGTTCCCTTCAGGCTTCATGGCTCTAGTCGACACGTACGATGTTAGGAGGTATCCTAGGGCGGCGCCTGGCTTGATTGCATGCTGTTTGTCACTGCTATGGGAACATGTCACTCTGAGCACACTTTGCGGGTGATTCACATGATGTGTTGTATTTGATAACAGGGATAATTTGTGCCTCGTGTTTTTTTCTTCTCCTTTCCTGTTGTCTATCAAAATATTTTCATTGCTTACTGTTTATTTTCTTTGGGTGTTTGGCTTCTTTACTAAATGGGAACATTTATGAACATTGTCTTAAATGAGGAATATTGTGCAAACTGGAACTTTGCACAGCAAAGACCCATACACTGTCAAGTCATTTGATTACACTAGAGGTTCCCCCCTCCCTCCCGCTCTGTAGGATTGAAGACTAGTGATGATGAACCATTGGCGTGTGAGAAAATATCTGATTAGCATTCCAGTGGGAGTTGGCAATCTTAATGTGTCTTCTTACTAGTTAAGTAAGATTACATTGAAGGTTTATACTGTTTTAGTGTGGGTCATGTAATTTTACTACATTAGATGCAGCTGAGTTGATTTGTGGCCATCCCATAGTTTCATAATAACTTTTCAGCGTGGCTCTGAGCATCACACTTGAGTGGTTGGCACTTCTGCTGTGTATCAGGAGTCTGGGTTCAAAATTAGGGCCAAAGATGGTATCCTGACTGGTTTTGTGGTTTTCTCAGTTACTCCAGGCAATTGCTGAGAGTATTTCAGGTTGGGCTGCAGCTGTTAACTTTCATCCTTTTCCATTTCACTAATCGTCCTGTCATTTGACTGTATGGTCTGAGCTACTGACAGAATCATTAAATGAACCATAAACAGCAACATGGAGGTCTGTGTTCAATATTGGTAGTTTCTGTGGAAATTGTGGTGGAGAAAGTGGTATAATGAAATTTTTTTCAGTGATTACTTAATTTTTTCTCTGTACCAATATTCCATACACATTTATGTAAAAGCTGAATTTATTTGTAGCTCTGGTCAGCCAGAACATTACTACAGCCACACTGGGTTCTTAGGGCTTCATGTGGTCTAGATTGCTAGGAATTTAGTTCTTTTAGTTTTATTAACTGAAGTGGACATATGGATGAATATTGTTGTGTGTGAGGAAATGGGTAAAAATTAAACAAACTTTTGACTTTATCTTTTATTGTAAATCTCTGTTTATCTGTTCACCCCTGAAGTCAGGAAGATACTTTTGAAAAAGAGAATGGATACAGATTTTCCCTCATGTTCATTTCACTCCATTTACACAATTTTAAGTAACTGTGGAAGATATGCATAAAAATGTTTCACATGTAATGTTAGGTCATCAAAACTTGCATGTTTTATAATCATACTGAAACAGACTTGTGTTTTTGTCCTGCTGTGTTTTATGTTGTTTGACATGATTCCAGAAACTTGCAGGTGTGCTCAGAAAGGCATTCTGTTACTCACTGTACATACTGTCACACACCATTGCTACAGGTCTTATACAGGGCTTGGATAATCAGTGATCAGATATCTGGGTCTTATAGTACTGAAAGAGGTTAAAAATGTGTGCTGGTTCTCCATTCTCCATTAAAGGAATTTGTTTGTACTGAGTTGAGGCAAGGGAGCAGGGTTGTATGTATGATTTCCAACAAAATGAATTGGCACTACCTGAAATTGATTAAAATTAGCAGCTTTAAAAGAGTTTTTTTTCCCTTGTTTCTTTAATTTCTGTGCTTGATGAAGGCATTTGTCCACCAGAAAGGAGACCTGATTATACAGAGATATTTGGAAGCTGTGTCAGTGCTGTACTTTTCCACTGTATACAATCTTTGCATTGATTTCCAACTGTCCTGCTTGGTCAGCTGATGCAGTCAGCAAGTTCTTGGTGAGTCAGTAGTGATGATGAGAGGAGATGTGAATATTCATCGTTGTTATGCTAAATTCCCTTTATGTACAACATGGCCAAGTTTTCACAAGAGCATTTGGTGTTTTTATGTGAAGTGTGAATCCACTAGTGAGACTAAGGAAATTCAGAAGAAAGTTTTCAAGGGTTTAGGTTCCCCACAGAAATTGTATCAGTATCTTATCAGTAATGACTTAACAACTATTATGTTAATAGACAGGAAACCAGGACTTCAGTATCAAATATTAACAAAAGGAAAGCTGGACAAAATCAGAGCTTGGCTTTGGATATTCGCCTTGTAAACCTTGCACAGGAAATGTTTGTGTCAAAAGGGGAGTGTGAGAACTGCTTCAAAATTATTGTAACTGCGGCCTTAGAAAACCAAAGCTGTGATACTTGGTCGTGAGTCATCTCCCCCTCCCCCTTCTCTTGCATCTTGTGCATGACATGAACACACACAAGACTTACCATATCTGCCTGCATGTTTGAGTATGTAAAAATTGATCCCCAATAATTTTGTGTGTGTGTGGGGCGTTAACATTGACAGAAGAAACAATTCTGTTTTTCATTGGGGCAATCAAAATGGAGAACATAATAATAGGTGACAGTTTAAGAAGTCACATAGTAATGTGTTTTGTTTGCAAAATGGGCTAAAGGGTGGGAAGTTTAAATGGGTAAGAAGTGTGCTGTGTTGCACAACAATATCAAAATTATATCAATTTTTATTTTCTTGCCCAGACTAATAATAGTTAAAATGATAGTTACGAAAATTAAGGATTCGGTTATATTCGGTGTCTTAGTTTTAATGTGGAAGACATAGATCTTATATATACTGGTACACTGCATTATCCAAACCTTGAGTGACATGGCACACCAGTTAGCCTGAACACTGATGTGGTAAGGGATATTTGGCTGCCTTGTGGGGTGCAAACGCCTGGACAAGTTGTAGTATTTGAGGTTATCACAGCAGTAAGATTAATGATGGCTGTCTTCTGGGTTGTAGTGCCGTGTAGTCTGGTAGAAATTCACCAACATTTCAGAGGTCTTTACTGTCTGTCATCAGGCGATGAGTCATTGCCCTGATGCATTGAAACGTTAGTAAATGTCTACATAGCTCTACAACCCAGAAGACAGCCATCACCTGGGGAAGTCCTGCATCAGTGATCACAGCCATTGACACTTGTTTTACAAATTGTATATTGATGGGTACACTCACATGTTAGACTGTTTTGTATTGGATAGTTTCAAAAGAAGCTGTGGCTGTCATGTCTGCATCCTTACTTCTTGCTGAAGTTTGTGGCAAGCAAACTTTTAAATGTTTGCATTTGAATTCTGACTTTGGAAGCATGATGAAATTATAGGAGGACCTTTGGAATTGGTATGTGACATTCCAGAAGAACTTCAGCAGGTGTAGTAGTAAAGTTAAAATAAATATTTTTTTGTTTATACATGCTCCTATATTTGTTTTGCAAATATGTATTTGGTGATAAATCACATGGTCAGTATTGCAAAGAAATTAAGACTTTTTAATAACCTGACTGTTCTAACAATGCACAATCTGTGCAGTAGCATCAAAATGTTCTGAGACACGGGTAAATAAATGGCATTGTGGCAAGTAAATTCAGTGGTTTACCTTGAGTGACATACTATCATAATTCTGCCAGTGATTGATAGTTGGTGACAGCTGATGCTTCTGACAGTGTGTAGTGAAGATACATTGCATCACCTGAAGATGATTATGTCATCACAGGTTCAGTAATGTATGAACTGAAGCTTTCACAGCGACAAAGAATAATGAATTCCTCTCGGGCTACCAGCCATGTAAGGTGGTTTAATGTTTTCTTCATAAACCACCTAACATGGCTGGTAGTCCAGGAGGAATTCATTTTAGTTTCAGTGATATTTCTGAATTGTCGGAAGATGGCAACTGCAGCATTGTGGAATGAGGGTTTGTGAGACTGTGCAGGAGGTTATGTACCTTGATTATTGTTTAAAAAAAGAGACTGTTGTAGAATGAGTAGCAGCTTTTGGTTTGTGGGCACCACACCATCTTTAAGGTTCTGAAGATGTAGCAGATAATGGTCCAAACTTTCTATGTAAGACTGTCACAGATGATGAATTTGGTTTTTTATATCAAAGTATAATGTCTGCATGTTGAAATGACATTATCATAGGAAATCATGAAGTTTCTGTTTATATGAACAGTATTTCATAAAAATTCATTAGACATTATTCTGCTACGAAACATGCTTTATCCCTGAATTTGAAAACAAACACACTCAAACATTGCAGGAGACACAAAAGTGACAGATAAAATTAATTATGTAGCTTTTGAGTTTGTTACCATCTTTTAGCCTGTCTGTAATTTTTCTCATATGACACACCACAATGACTAATAAGCTTTTGTGGAAGTTTATTTTTTGTTACAGCCATGTGTCTTGATAGTTAGGCATAACTGCAGCATCATCTTGTACTAATGAAATGACTTTTTATCCTTCTGAGAACAAACACATCACTGTGGGCTGTTGATTCCATATAACAAAATCAGTATTACAATCTGGAGGACATTGTGTATGGTGTTGGGATACCAGTCATTGGTCCAGCAATAGTGCTTTGTGTACAGATTCTTGCACTGCTGCATACCTGCTAACATGCATACACTGGGCACTGCTTATGGCATGCATCTGAAGACTGTCTTGTGGTGATGGTATCATCGTGCATAAAGTGATATGGAATTTGCAATTGGGCTAGTATGGACTACCATGGATAGAATGCACCTTTGTGCCTAGCACAGTGTGTCTTGTGTGATACCCCATGGAATTGCTACAGTTGTTAATTGAATGTATGCAAATTAACTCTTACTGTGCACAGTATTTGTGGTCATTTCTTAAGTTTTAAATTTGGCCACTTCTCACATTACAAGGTGCAGGCACTACTGTCTTGCCAATGAAATGCATTTGAAGTGATGCCACAGTTTTTTTAACTTTGGTGATGATTGTGTACAAATATTAATCACTTAGTGATCATGACCATATGTATGAAATGTTCGAGATATATTCCCCACTATTAATTTTTGACTAGATGGCTGTGCATACATTGATGTGCACTGATGTAAGCATTAAACAGGACATGTAGGTCCATTAAGCAGTTTTCATTGTTCAAGTAGCCAGCTTTATCTTTTATTTCAGATTTAACTGTTTATTATGTTTTATTTACATACTTATTGTTGAGTCTGTTAAAGTAGATTGAAAACTCGTGTTATCAAGATTAAGATTACTGGATAGTAAGTTCTGCATAGAAAGGATTCTAACTAGGTCAGTTTGTGTAGCATTGTAGCGTGATTATATTAGCAGAAATCTGAAGTATGCTTTTTATACATAATGTTTCAGAAGTTGGATCTACATCATCCTACAGGTGATGATTGTCATATTGATAACATTTTTAGTCATATTTTAAAGTGATTTGTTATGATTATAATGATTTTAATGCATTGTTTGTCATATGGAGAGCATCCTGTCTTTTGGTGATTTACTGACTGCTTTGGTTGTCATTATATGGACAGTTTTAAAAGTCTTCTTTGGTTCTTTTGTTTGTCTGGCTATAATGAAATG
This sequence comes from Zootermopsis nevadensis, assembly GCF_000696155.1. The sequence continues at coordinate 1,017,576 of NW_019059761.1, forward strand.
TGGACGAATGCAGTGTTCTAACTACTGGATCAGTAAGCTGATACTTCTTCATACCAGCTGCCACAAGAGATAAAAAAATAAAACAGAAAGAAAGTTTATATAAGAACAGATTGCCTTCTTCTGTCTGGATTTTAGTAATTCCAAATAATTTTATATTGTGTGTACAGTTACAGTCAGATAGATATGTTTTAGTGGATAGTAGATAATAGAAGGCAGACATTTATAATTGATGTGATGTAATTCAAAGGAGCAGACTGTGACACGTAACCATTATCTGGTAGCGATGTAGGTGAGGAATAGGCTTTCAGTAAGTAGACGAACTAAGCAAAATTTAAACAAAGAAAGATTTTATTTTTAAAAAAATGAGGGAGAGGTAAAGGAGCAATATCAAGTTGAAATTTTGAATAGGTTTAAAATTTTAGAGAAAGATAAAGATGATGAACATGTGGATATCAACAGGTGTGGGAAAATTTCAGCCAAAGAGAAACTTCAATAATGCAGGAGATTGGATTTTATTGGCCCAGGACAGGGATCAGTGGAGATCTTTGGTTAATTTGGTGTTGAACCTTTTGGTTCCGTAAGCAATCTAGTTAGTTAGTATTAAACAGTAGATTATAGAAACATGGTCATGTTATGATAAATCCAAAATCTTAAGAAAGGCATTCTTTAGCATCACCTGTCTGGCAGCGTGACATGTTATATGCTGTGCTACACTGATCGAAATCAGAAATCAGGATCCACATGTGGCTGTCATAACTATTAAGCACAGTAGTTCAGAAGCATTTTATCTGTACTGTTTTCAGTTTGCAGGTGTTTTGACTCCATTTTTGTGGCATAATTTTGTAAAGTGGTTGGTCAGAATGCCAGTGTTGCCAAACACGGGTTTCCAATTTACCTTCATTAAGTAGTGGCATTCAATATTTCAGCTGCTTTGTATGACTCGATTGAGGATTTTCAGTTTTGCAGATCTGAGGAACTATAAAGAAGTTTGGTAGTTTTTAAGACAAAAAGAGTCAGACTGAATCACCATCATCATTTCTGTTTTATACTGGTTGATGGGAGTTACACTGAACATATGGTTTAAAATATACCAGAAAAATTTTCACTGCTTTTGACTGACTATTGCAGTCAGAAACTAAATAACACATTTACATTAATACTGGCATTCATGTTGGTAGTAGCTGTGTGGGGCTTTTTGTAGGCTGCTGTCTGTATATGGGTGGAAAGGCACACTGAAGTCTGGCAATTAACGATTTCTTTAAAATCTTCATTCCTTACCCTCTTTATTCCTTTCTGCCTTTATCTCCATGTCCTATATCTTTTTACCATCCCCTTAAACATAAGAAAGTGAAAAGTATCTTTCTTGTTATATATTCTGTGCTATTTTAACTTTTCCATCGCCCATATAAAAGTGCTTTTAAAAACTATAATGGTAGCAGCAGTTATAAAATTGAACATTTTTGCTTTCTAGCATCTTTACAAAGAACATTCAAGCTTCTGTGAGTGCAGTCAGATATGCACCAAAGTCAGCAAACATTAAGCTTGGTTGATATTTGATACTGTCATGGCAGTGAAGATGACAAAAGTGATACCAATTCTGTTACAAGATAAGGCATATCATAAATATCTGTTTTATTTTCTTAATTTAGTGTCTGAGAAGGGATTGGTCATTTTATAATCCAGGCAAAGCAAGATATTTCATTAGAACACATGTTTACACCACAGTAGTACAAAACTCCAAGTTTCTTGTAGTGTGAGGGCGCCATCCTTTGTTTTGTGTGTATTACCTGTGTGGCAGTGTAGCATGGTCTGTGAGTGAAAGGGCAGGAAGAGGGCTAAACAGAATGTTGTGCTAATGAATGGTAAATCCTGCATAGTTGAGTGCTGTATACAGTTCTGTTTAACCTTGTAAATGGTGGATGATCACTGATTCAGTATTAGAACAAGGAAAGAACATGATTTTATCCATCAATGTGAATTTTTGAAAAGTATGATCACTTTTTATATTTGCATTGGGCTTGTGTACCTGCTAGTATTTGGGCATGCTGGGGGGATTTACAATTTTTTTTTCTTTTTGTTACAGTCCAAATTTTGGTGAGGGAATTGCGGTGCAGTGTGGTATATGTTATTGTAACTTACATGGCTGTTTGATATGTTTGATTCTTGCATTTTTAATAATATACATAAGTACATGTGTTGAATTGTCTTCTTCCAGGAGTGGGCTTCTCAACTTCTGTGCTGTAGCCATGGCCCTTAATGACCTTGACTACAGGGCCCTTGGAATTCGCATTGACAGTGGTGATCTTGCATATTTGTCTAAACTGGCACGATCAACTTTTGAGAAAGTAGCACATCAGTAAGAAATTATTATTTTCTTCCATAAATATTTTTAAAATGGATCTAATATTGATTTTTTGTGTTAATTGGGATGTAACTTCACTTCTTATATTTGTGAGAAATTTCTTGAACAGGCAAATAACAGTTAAATTTGAGTTTTACAACTGCATTCAATATTTTAAATCTTCATTAATACCATCACAATACAACTTACAAATTTTATCCACTTGATTTTGCCTGATGTGTATGTTAGTTAGACAAGTGCATAAGCTCTGTTCTTAGTCACATACTGTTGTGTTTCATTGTAAAAATGTAAAGCTCTGAAAGATTACCTGTAGAAAATTACATCTTGAATGGCATGATTTTTCAGGTACAACATACCTTGGTTTGCTAAGCTGAAAATTGTGGCCTCAAATGACATCAATGAAGACACCATCCTAAGTCTCAATGAACAGGGACACAAGATTGACTGTTTTGGAATCGGCACACATCTTGGTGCGTGTTTAAAATGTTCATCGCATGCTATGAAGGGTTAAGACAGGGATGTGCAATGTACAGCCCACAGGTTACATTTTTTCTTTTTTTATTCCCACCTGCAATCATGTAATAGTTTTCTGTAATATAGGCAATGTAGTATTTTCCAGTTCCACATGAATGTGAATTCACAGACTTGTGGCCCATGGTTTGAAAGGATTGCACACCCCTGGATTAAGGTAAGTTGGTTGTCTGAAATTGTGGATCTGTGACAATAGATTTGGGGCATATTTAATTGATTGGTTTTGTTATGCAGTTTGATTATGTATTTTAGTTTAAACTTCCATCATTTTCATAAACAATGAGAGTTCATAATGTTACATATCTCAGAACTATTAACAGTTTTAAGTATGAACCTTTGTATATATTACCATCTGTAGGAGGACTCTGAAGAGTATTAATATTGGAGTTGCAGCTTCTGATGATCCTCAGGTAACTGAGGTGAAATAAGATGCAATTTTGTTATATTGTGAAAAATTCCCATTTGCATACCTCTTTTACTCAGGCCTGACAGTTCGCACACACTTGTTAAGTATGCCAAACATGTAGTCATAGATGATAAACAATATATTCAAAATTCAGCATTGCACTCCTACTCTACTTTGAAATACGCAAAATTTCACAAATGGAAACATACCTTGATAGGATGGTGGGTTGTGGGCACCAACATCAATGTTGCCAGATGAGAAGCAGCATTGGCAGGGTGCACAAATTCCTTGCCCACTTACAAGGGAATGGTCCAGTTTGTCAGGGTAAAACCTCACCTAAAATTTTGATCATTTACAGCAAGCATGTCAAACGCAAAGGCTACTACTACTACTACTATGGCGTAACAGCCCAAAATCGAGCCCTAGCCTCCTCTATCTTTTTCCTCCAATTCTCTCTATCCAACGCTATCCTTCTCCAAGCTGCTGTTCCAAGGAGATTTTTGGAGTCAGTCGTCACTGCATCCAGCCAACTGCCTTTAGGTCTTCCCACTGGCCTTCTCCCATATATTGTTCCTTCCAATATTTTTTTGGGTATCCTATAGACATGTCCAGCCCATTCGAACGTTTTCAGTTTAAACTTTTATATAGTCTATATAGCTCATGATTGTAGTGTACCCTCCACTTTGAGTTTTCCTGTACTGGTCCAAACATTCTTCTCAAAATCTTCCTTTCAAGTGTGCCCAGCATCATTTCTGTTTTCTTTGTCAGTGTCCAGAGCTCACTTGCATAGCAGAGGATACTCCTGATGATGGTCTTATATATCCTTATTTTACTGCTTTTATGTACACAATTAGATTTCATAATCCCTTTTAACGCAAAATATATTTTATTTGCTGCTGTTATTCTACTTTGTACTTCAGTCAACTCATCATTATTACTTGTCAGGATTGTTCCAAGATATTTAAATTCTTGTACTTCTTGGAATATCTCCAATGTCATGTTAGGCTGGATCGTTATTCTTTGTCTATCTCTACTTTGTATCATCCATTTAGTCTTCCTTTCATTAACATGTAACCCTACTTTAGCAGCTCCTAATTCCAGATCCTTATATATTCCTTCTAATGCTG
>NW_019059761.1:1023010-1040781 GCF_000696155.1 Zootermopsis nevadensis
TCCGGTCTTCAAATTCTCTTACAATGGATTGTTGGTAGTTAAATTTAATATCTTGTTCTTCCAGAGCCACCACCTTTATTTTAGGAATTTTTTCCAAATTCTGTCTTGGTGTCCTGGTTATCTAACACAGGTATCTTGCTCTAACAAAGTAGTGATCTGTATCTCCGTCAGCGCCTCTAAATGACCTCACATCTTGTATTCCTGAAGCTCTTCTCTTATCTATTAATACATGATCTATTTGATTAAACACTTGGCCATTTGGTGACCTCCATGTCTGCTTATGTAGGTTCTTATGTGCGAACTGAGTTGAACTTACTACCATATTCTTACTCTCAGCAAAATCTATCAGTCTTCTCCCATTATCATTGGAGATATCATGTAAGCTGTTCCTCCTAATGATGCTTCTAAATTCCTCTTCCTTTCTTATCTTGGCGTTAAAGTCACCTAAAATTATTTTAACATCATTGGATGGTAAAGCATCTAACACCCTTTCCAGTTTATGGTAGAATTCGTCTTTCTCGTTCGACTCTGTCTCTTCTGTTGGAGCATATATGTTAATCATTGCTACATTGTAGAATTTCATCTTAAGTCTCATCACACACATTCTGTCATTGATGGCTTGATAATCTAAAATGTTATTCTTAAATCTTGGTCCTACGATAAATGCTACTCCATATTCATGTCTACCTTCATTCTTCCCACTATATAGCACAGTGTGCTTCTTAAAAAAAATATTGGAAGGAACAATATATGGGAGAAGGCCAGTGGGAAGACCTAAAGGTAGATGGCTGGATGCAGTGACGACTGACTCCAGAAATCTCCTTGGAACAGCAGCTTGGAGAAGGATAGCGTTGGATAGAGAGGATTGGAGGAAGAAGATAGAGGAGGCTAGGGCTCTTTCTCTTAGTCTGGTCCCTACCCTTGACCTGTCCGGCTTGGGAGGCCCTACCGGTAGCAAAGCTACCGCTGGCATAGCTCTCGGGATTATCGGGACACACAAGCCCCCCCACCACGCCAAGGAGGAAATACCTGCGGGGGAGAGACATTGCAATAAGCTTTTCAAAATTTTCTCATCTACAATTAAGACCAAAATGGTGCATCATAGCTGGTGCTTGTGGTACCCATATGTGGAAGGAGTGAAGTTACAGTGGCACTACTGGAAAGGCATAGGTTGTGTTACTGATAGTCAGCTAAAAAGAAAGAAGGAACAAAGTGCCTGTTAAAGACAAGCTGTGAATACCTTAGTCCAAATTACAGAGCTTCTCTTTCTTGGTTTTGGCAGTGCAGGATATTGTATGTTAAAGTGTTTTTATGTTGTAAAAGTAGTAAAAATCTGTCTTTGTTGAATCGAAGATGGTAGGAGTGTGGAACTCATTTCCTATGCAGGGCTGTAATGTTGAATTTGCACAGACCTAGTGGGATTTTGGTTTCATGATTTTAGCCTTCACTTTATAGTTAAGACCTAATCCAAGTACTAAAATGCCTAATGCTTAGTAAAGATTTATATCTTGGAAGTATTGAGCATTAAATGTGCATTCTTTAATAACATAACATAGACTGGTGAAAGATAATTAAATTTGTCTTTGATGTGGGTTGCATGCATTTCAGAGAGTCCTGCTGTCACCATTTTTAGGTTTTCTTAATTCTGTAGAACAAGCAAACACCTTGTGGGCCCATTCATGCCTGTCTGCCATGTCTTTCAACTAGCCCTCATTGAGGCTGTATCCTATAAACTAGACAGTCCTAAAGCTTCCCCAAGGAGCCATACAAATCATAGGCCTGAAAACTCCCAGGGTTCTTACCCCCTAAGGCTTGCAGACCATTGTTTGTTCTACAAACTATATGTTTTGCTGTGTAGTAACTCAGGATTGGCTGATGGGATTTCCAGCCATTTGATATGGAATCTTTGCCAATAGAGGTTGATAAAAAATTCATTTCCCTTACAACTTTGCATACCGTGTAGTATATTAGAATATCAAATAAGTAACAATCAACTATTAACACTATAAGAAAGACACTATTGCCATACGTGTTTCAACCTCAAGATTTCATCATCAGTGGCATCTGGGAAATCAGTTCATTTAACCAAATGGTTCAAACTGGATTTAGAAATAAATAAGGTGTTTCACAAAAGTTATTTCAAACGATACTGCAGATGCCACTGATGATGACCTCTTGAGGTTGAAACGCGTATGGCAATAGTGTCTTTTTTATAGTGTTAATAGTTGTTTGTTACTTATTTGATATTTTCATATCCCTTAATTTCATACAGTTGGTAATACCAATCTGATGAATGTTGGAAGTCACTATTTGGGAGATTTTCCAGCAAGATGTCTTGTGTTACTGATCCTATGAACTGTTCATGCTGCTGTCTATTAATGATCATGTGATCTATTTTATATCATATCTGCCTGAAGACAATGATTTATTGCCCATGCTGTCATATATCAGTGATTATATGAACCATTTGTTCTGCTGTCTGTCAGTGGATTGGCAATCCTGCGTGATGTATGAGTTGTAACATTGCCATGGTAAAGTCAGGGGAAGGTCTGTTGTGTTGAAGGAAATGAATTATCAGCCTTTATAAAATATTAGTTATAGCTTATCCATGAATGCATGTGCATTAGCCTGTAAATATATTGCTTCTACACATTAAGGGTGAAAAGAGTAGCAAAATTAAGTGGAAGGCTGCTTTTCTTGTTAATTGTTGTTTGTTATGCATTTCTGGAATTTAGTATACTCCACAAAGAGTGAACCTTTCCATTTTTGAATTTAATCTTGTTCAAGTTGTACAGGTTTCATAAGTTGTGGTAACTGATTACAGTAACCTGCGAGAGGCAGCCAGCACTAGGTGGTGTGTACAAAATGGTAGAGATTAATGGCTTACCTCGAATCAAATTGAGTCAAGATGTGATGAAAGTTACAATGCCTGGAAAGAAGACTGCTTACCGTTTATATGGTGCTGATGGTAAGAAATAAAGATATTTTGTTACATATTATCCTCAGATTATGAGATATGTAGTTATGAATTGTATTTGTTTCTTTGTTTATTTAGAGACACCTTTTCAGGTGAATAGGGTATGTAGCATTGGTTAATGGTAAAAATCTGAAAGTAACCAGTCATGGCATATTTTAACCCTTTGCAGTAGAATATTGAATCAGATTTGCATCAACAGATGGAATGACATGTTAATCCTTGAACATTCAAGTCACTGCCATGTTAGTTGTGAATTGACACATGACTTCTTCCTTGTGAAATAGATTAATATACAATAATACTAGTCTGAGACATTGCAAAATGCTTTCATATGAGAGTAAGTATGTTTGGAAAGAGTTCATCGAGTCTTTATTATGTGAAGGTGGAAATGAAAGCACTAGTACTTTTAGTGAAGTTATAAATTATTTTGTTGGGTTGGACAGTGAGAATTGCATGTCTAAGAGTGATAGTTGTGACATGGTGCTTATTATTTTTAGATATGCTGAATACAAAATTTTGAATCATCTGGAGCATGTGATTTCAGATGCAATGATAATGTGCAAGATCATAATATACAACATGACAGTCTGCATGTGGGAATAACTGACAGGGAAGACATTCAAATGAGTGAGGTTAGGTGAAATACTTTAAATTGTTCAAAGCAAAATGATCAGTGGGTTTGGGAAAGAAGGAAAAATTAATTCTTACAGAATAATTAAGTGCACTGTACTAAGTCTCATTGCACTGCTCTCTCTCTTCTCTCACTCACTCACTCTTCTTTGTAACAAAATTACACTGACAATTTTAAGTATTCACTCTGGGCACAGCAGTGTACAACTTTAAATGCTAACATGAGAATTACCTAGTGGAGTGGGACTAAGGTGCTGAACTCTTGTGTTGTTGAAGATAGCTCTTTTCTTGGTTGTGGTACCATGCAGTCTGTTAGAAGTTTACCAACATTTCATTGGTCCCTCATTCTCACTACCGTGAGAACCTGTGATTCTTCTTGTAATATCAGTTGTGGGTTCAAGATGGGTTGGATGCACTGCAGATTTTCCCATTTCTTTGTTGTTAGTCCTGGCCTTTGATTAAGTGAGAACTTATGTGCAGAATACCAATCCCTCCATGGTGCAATCATTGTGTAGACCTGAGCTCTGGCTACTGGCTATCATGACTCATTCTTAGCAACACCTGGCCTGTTTCCCACTGCCAGTGATAGGAAGTGAAAGAAATCTGTCCTGTGGGCACCTCACTTCATGTGCCTTTATTCAGTGTTATCCAGTGCTAATGTGTCCAGAAGTTTTAAAATGCATAATGAGAAAGAGAAAAGGAACATTTTTCTTCACTGGCAGACTAGCAGTGAATTTGAACAATACATGATAATGACCATGCACAGAATACTTGGGTGTTTGGAATTTTGGTTATGAAAACAGGGATAAACCTCAACTTAGGATACACTGAATCATAATTCTTTAGTTCACAGAAGAATGGTTTTGAGTGGTTCAATATAAATTTGCAAAAATTTTAAGTGTCCAAGACAGACATGGTATCAGCCAACCATATAAACACATGTAAATTGCATAATAACAGTTCATATTTAAAACTGTTCCTTCAGTTGGATACTGCAATATTTCTAACCTGTTTGATATGGTACTACACTCAAAAATATCTTCCATAATACCACTCATTTGCATAGCTGAGGTGCTAGTCAGAAGATGGACAATCTTCTTCTGAAAAATAATTTATTGGTTTCAGACTTAGGAGTGCAGTGAATGTGAACTCCTTGTTGCAGTGCAGTTTTTTCTGCTGTTCTTATCTCCTCTGCCTCATTCTCTCTGTGTACAATTAAGCCATACAATTTGCACTCATGTTTCTGTATTGAGCTAGGAATAGTTCAGCAAAGAGACATCAACAGAAGGTGTTGAGATGATATTGGGCTGAGCAAAATCAGGGTGCTAGTGCCACACTTTGTGAATTATTGTTAAATTTGTAGAACTTCTTATGAAGTAGAAATGTATTGGTACATGAGTTACTGTACTTCATAGAACACTTTGAAATTCACTCAGTAATAATATATGTTATAGGACATGCTCTGATTGATCTGTTGATGCGATCAGTAGAGCCAGCGCCACAGGTTGGACAGAGGGTCCTGTGCCGGCATCCATTCCAAGAATCAAAACGAGCATATGTCATTCCAACACGAGTAGAGCCACTTTATAAGGTATGTTCCATGGTTCCCACACATACTGCACTGGTCATGAAAATGTCATTGTTGTTACTTGACATAATAATGTTTGTCATATCCTGCTCTTACTACGCTTTTATGCTTTCCCTTTTCTTCTTCTTCACCCCTCTTTATTCTCCCTTCTTGTTTCTCCTTTGGATCTGAAACTTGTTTATGTCATGACGCTGTCAGTAGCCCAGACTGTATAGCATCAAATACTAGGTTAATTAATGAATTGGAAAGGGTATGAGAGTAGTCATGACTTAATTTAAGGTACTCTCCTGGCATTTGCATGTGAAACATGAGAATTGCTAGTGTCCAATCTGAGATTTAAACCCAGAACCTCACAAATGTGAATCATGAGCACTAACCATTTGTGTGTAACATTTAATTCGCTCCTTACCACTTTTTATTAGGGTTATGACAATTTATCTCCTAATACTGAAAATGATGACATCGAAATGGATGCTAGACTGGATTAAGGTGGTAGAAGGTGTGCAGCAAGCTTTATATTTTCTCCATATCTGTCTTTCATATAGCTTTGTATGGAAGGGCTAAATCCTCTGTAGGAAGTTGCACATGTCTTCACTTAACAGCTATCCACTACTCTAGGTTACCTATGAGACAAGACAGACATGTATCAGAAGTTATGCTGCTGTAGTTTAACTGTGCCTGGATTGCCTTCATTATGCAGCTAACACTTTGCAGTTCTGATGCCATAAGAGCATAGAAAGCTCCTACTCAAGATATAGAACTTAGTAATTTGTGTGTTTAGTCTAGCAGATGATCAGCATACAGGTGGGAGGATAATATAGTAAGTAAAGTAAAGTTTGTCCCACTATACGCTATGTAGGCGTTTGGGGTGAGTGGAGGTATAGCTCCTCTCTTCCTTGACCTCGGCACTAGATGGGGGTGAGTGGTCGGCATCACGCCCCGGCCGGCTTTACCCCCGGGAAAGGACCCCCGGTACCCATTGTAGAGGAGGCTGGGTGGGCCCCAGAGCCGGTCTGGACGCAGAGGCTAGAGGAAAAATCCTCTGCCCCCGTCGGGGATCGAACCCCGGCCGTCCAGCCCGTAGCTAGTCACTATACTGACTGAGCTACATTAATATTTGCTGTGCCTTACTTTTAAGAAGAAAATATGAAAAATCATATTTATAAGTTGCATCATGGTTTTTAAAGTAATTTTCCCTTGAGTAACAGTCAGCTTTGAAAAAGATATTGAAGTTAAAAAAACATTGGTTCTGGTAGTTTTGTTATAGTTTATATCACAATGCATATACATTGTCTTCCAAAAATTGAGTTTTGAGTAGAATAGTCACATGATATCTGCAGGTGATAACCATTAAAATAAGAGAGAAAATGGAGACAGAAAGAAAGTGACAGAATTTATACCAACTTCTGCTGTTGGTTGTCGGAATATTATTGGTTTGTGTGACAAAGTACAAGACTGGTGCTCATGTTTTATAAGCCAAAGATAACTCTTTTGTAATGCAGTGTATACTCCCACACTCATTCAAGGAATGATGTATATAACTCCATCCAGTTTTTGTGCACAATACACATGTGGGTGATGAATCTGAAAACGAGAGCAAGATGGAAGCTGAAAGATAGAGATGGAGCATATTGGTTTGGTGTTACAAACCACTCAGACACTCACATACATATGTCAGGCTGGTGAGATTTTTTCGGAATACAGAGTATAATGGTCTCCAATTTTAATTAACTACTGCTAAGGCTACATTGTCTAAAAGTTTTTACCCTGCACCTCATCTAGTGCTGTGTTTTCAAGGGCAACTTTCTTCACTGCAAAAAACATAAATAATGACAGTCATTAACAGCATTTTATTTCATGCAGTGTAATTCATCCAGTCTTGTGAAACAATTTAAATATTTGCATTGTTTCTCCATCTTGAAAACTGTTTAATGGAGCACTTAGTATTACTGTAATACGTTCTGATTATTTTGCCATTAAAAGAAATGTTGCAGTTGTAAGTTACATCCTGATTTTAGGAGATGCAAAATTAAAAAAAAAGTGTGCTGCTTATATTCATGTAAATACAATATTAAATGGATCTTATAAATACCGGTTGTGAAATTATGAATGGTATTGACCTGTCACAGGTTAGGATCCTGTGGTGAGTTTTGTAATGAATGTTGGTTCTGTAACAAGGAATTTTTTTAAACTGCTCAAGGAAAAATCTGTGCCATAGTTGAAGTAATGTACAGAGGGGCCAATATTTGCTTTTGTTGTTATTTGCAGGTATACTGGCAGAATGGGAAGATTACTTGTTGTCTGCCTGGTTTGCAAAAAATTCGTGAGAAAGTTCAAACATCATTGGACAGTCTGCGCAATGACCACAAGCGTAACCTAAATCCAACACCATATAAGGTATTTCATATGTTTCAAAGTGCAGTATGAAAGTGGAGTTTTCTTCCAGAGTTTGTTCTCATAGCATGTTGTGTTTAGTAATGTAGGGATTATATTTCTAAAAAATTACATCTCTGATGTTTATCAGTGTTTTACATTTTAATAGACTGTTTGTAAGTAGTATGTGCCAACATTTGCATCATATCATGGCATAACAAATGAGACAAAAATATGTTTTAAGGTAGGTAGACATCAATTGCCACAGTTTTCTGGAAGTACAATCATAACTACATTTTGCTTTGCTTACATATTTCTTAGTGGTGGGATCAGTATTAAAATCAACTCAGGTCATCATCCATGTCAATTCAGAGCAGAAATCCTGATTGATGCAACTAATCACTTTCAGTGCCTTAAAGCTTCAAGTTTTGTATAATTTAGAGTACTGTATACATAATATTGATAAGTCCTGGACAGTGACATAAACAAGAAGTTCATAATGCCAGGGTTTCTACAGGTATAAGGGTTAAATATATTTACACAGACCTGATGCAGCATTTCTAAATGAATTGGCTGTGTCAAGTTGATGTACATGTTCTTACTGTGCAGTTTAAGTGTGATCATTCTCTTGGCTGCCAGGTGTCGGTGAGTGACAATCTCTACAACTTCATCCATGAGCTGTGGCTCCAGAATGCACCCATTGGGGAGCTGTCATGAGGCAAGCTTTGTGCCACGACAAGACATCACTTGGGGTGAAGCCAAGTTACAGGACTCACTGCGTGTTAAAGCAACTTATGTGTGAAGAAAAGTCTCAAAATCCAAAATAACTTGGCCTATAGATTGATGCTTCAGTGTTTCCAAGATCACGTTACACCCATTTGTTATTTTATAAACACTGTATTTCTTTTATTTATGCGAAAGAAGGGAGTCATATGCATGCGAAAGTTTCTTACTTAATTTTATAGACAAATACTATAAGTAAATCACCAGTAATGTAATACAGATTCTCTTAGGCTTTGTTACTGTTATACATAGTTGTGTTTTGCATGGTTTTTTCACAGTGCCAGCATTTTTGGTGGAGTGCATGGATGTGTTGAATGAAGCAGTGCATAATTTTTGGCTCAAGAGCTGTCTACATAATTCACTTCGAGGAGTTGCTTCAGTTGATGCTGTGTTTCACTAGTTATTTTAAAGACTGCATTGTGAAAATGGTATATATTAGAAGTCAAATTGAGGCAGATGCAGTGTGAACCATGGTACCAAGTTTTGATTCATTTAGATCATAAATCTGCTGTGAAAACATACCACACTGTATCTTAAATAGCTGGGAATATTCTGCCTTATATTTGTATGTGATAGTTGTGAAGCCATATCATACACAGTAAAACCTGTCTAAAATAGAACCTGATTTAAATGTCTTACATGTAATTTCTGCAGTCCTAAGAATATACAATGAAAACCAACATCAAATTGCCTTTAAGAAATTGAAACAGCAATGAAATCCAAGAATTTAACAGCAAATGATCTGCTTGAATATTTATTGTTTTCAGTTTGTTTGATATTGTTTTCTGTGATTCGTATGTGAAGAAACAACAAATAGTATTGAACACTATTAAGACTGACCTCTGATAAAATACATGCCAGCTACATTAACAGTAATACTGGAAATGTTTTAAAGGAAGGCCGGATAACTGGAAACAAGTGTAAATGTGCACTACTGAGTAATATTACAGTGTACAGATGTAAAAAAAAGCTTATGCTGCTGTTTGCATCATAGTCACATGGGTTGTATACTGTACAGTAAGTGTCTTTAAGTAGAAACCTGTCTGAAGTGGAAAAGAACTTGTATGTCCCTTGGGATTCTGTTATATGCAGGTTTTACTGTATTTGCAAATGAAATGAGAAAAAAGTATGTTGCTCCTACCTCTTGATTAAATATGCCGACAATGAACTTATGTATTTACACATCAAAAGCACAAATAGTAACAGTAGTTTTAATGGGTATATATACAGGGTTTTGTCACAGAAACCTGGGATTGATTTTAATAAGGAAATGAAACACAGTATGATATTAAGTGACAGTTCACACTTGTTGACACAAGCTGTCATTTGCCTGTTTTATCAGAAGTGTAGATTTCTGCACACATGTTTACTGAATCATTATTTTGTGAGATTGCTGATGTCAAGGAAGGCATGTGCGCTTAAAATTGAGTGTAGAACTTTGATGGAAGTTTTCAATATTTGAAAAATGTCTGATTGAAAATTTACTTGTGTTAATGGGTAAAATTTCATGGAAGAAGATGCATGTCTAGTTTGACTCTTATCTTCACAAACAGAGGGACTCAATTCCTTGCATGTGTGATATCATCTAAAGCTCAGAATTGCAGCAGACATTGGGGTCTTGTGTCAACATCCTAGGTGATGTTTGAATAGCAGTAGTGTTAGTTCAGTGTACCATGGGCCATGCTAGTATGCCAACTTATGTCTCATTGAAAGATTATGTCTTCAATCACAACATTCCACCTGTTTACCATGCACTGTTTGGCAGCAACAGATCGTTTCTGTACTTCAAACTGAAAGGCATCTCAGAAGTAAAGAGGCTTAAGGCTTTGCTAGAGATCACAGAGTTTCACTCTGGAAGTGAGTGTGTACAGTTAGGAGGAAATTACTTTGATGTTTGAAATCTGTTTGATCAGAGCTCATGGATGTTCCTTTGAACCTTGATATTGACATATTGAATCTTATTGGTTTAAAAGAAACTATGAGGAGGAAAGAAACATCTTTTGAAATTTAGGGGTTAAACTTTGTGCACTTTTAATATATAGGTAGACTTTCAGTAATGAAATAAACAGCAAATTTTATACAAGTCAGTGGATATGAGCACTTGGAACTATTCCTAAATTCATACTTCACTTCATGGAAGTGATGAAGTATTCTAGAGCACATCGTGATTCATGACTGATATGTGGACTTTCTACAAATAACATCACTATCAAACAACGTATATCATTGCAAGGTATAGTCTTAAAGCTTCTATTTTTGTAGTTGATATAATTAATTTGTATACAATACTTTCTTTTTAACTTGACTGTTTTAACTCTTTAAAGTCCAGTGGTGCCATCTAATTTAACAATCTGCAGCTCTGCATTTTGCTTGCAGAATGTATTTATTGGTTTCATATGTTTCCCAAAGTAAACTGATTATTTTGCTAAACAACATTAAGCAGTTGATTGTGGTAATGTGATCATAATTTCACAAAATTTGGCATCAGTAATGGCAGCATATTTTCTCTTTCATATTCAGTATAATTCTGTCAGTGTTTTTTTGACGTAAATACGTCTATAAGGAAGGGTCATTCGGCAAAAAAGTGTAACAATGGTTTATCAACAAATAAACAACAATGGTTACCTATGAAACTTCATCCGTTTATCAACAAATCGACAATAATGGTTACCTAAGGAACATCTATTTACTCAGCATTTTTGTTACCTAGGAAACGTCATCTGTTTACTCGGCATTGTTGTTACCTATAAAACATTTCATTACATTATCTTACCTTACATTACATTCAGCTACCACAGACCCATCTTAAGCGTAACTAATTCATGTTAAATAAACAATGTCTTGAAGATTTCCGTCTTCTGGGTTGTTGCGCTGTATAGTCTGGTCGATGTTAACCAACATTTCAGAGGTCATACTGCCTCCGTCATCAGGGCACTCTGATGACGGAGGCAGTATGACCTCTGAAACGTTGGTTAACATCAACCAGACTACACAGCGTAACAACCCAGAAGACAAAAATCTTCATACTCACCGCTGTGAGAACCTCAAGTCTTACAAACAATGTCTTAATCAAACTTATCTCAAATATAAAGCATGTATGAAGGAAATATTTAGAATAAAGCCAATATATAAACTTCCTTTCTGTATAGACGTATTTACGTCAAATTCTCCCGAACCGTGGTTCCACTGACAACTTTTTTTCTTCTCAAAGCACATGAAGAAGAAATTGAACGGGAAAAGATGTGTTACTTAAAACCATTCTTAAGGAATACTGAACCAAGCAGCACAAGTCACATCTGGTTTTTCAATTTCACTTATCAGTTCTGGCATATCAGCAACAGTACAAGTTACAAAAGAATTGGATTGGTATAATTTATTCTATGCCTGGATAATTACTCAGCCTCTAGCTATAATAGTTGCAAAATGAAAATGAGTATGTAAATATTTAATTAATAGGACAATAAAGACATTGAGTATCTACAGCAGTATATTTCATGAAGTAAATTCTGCATGCAAGTTTTTTTTATCTTTTTAGAGGTTCTTCCCAGCAAAATAGGTTTTGGGATATCTGGATTTGTCCACATCTTTTCACACATACAGGTAACTGCTCTAATTTTGTGGTTGTGAGAGCAGATTCAATTTGCACTTAAGGGTGTTACATAGCAAAGGTATTATTGTTACTGGTGTCAATCAACTGTTCAGCAAGGAGTGCCATGCCTTGCACTGTACCCCCTGTTCACTGCTGTGGAGTAACTTGCAGTACAACTCCTGAACTGTGTCATAAAGAACAACTAAACTACATTAACAGAATTTATGAGAAGGGACTGATAGTGGTGCTGCACCTTCCAACTACAAAAGTATGAAAAGTGATCATATGAAGAGGTGCATGTTGGCTATCTTCAGTTGTTCAGCCAGAAATAAGCAGAAGGAATACCGGTCTCTGATCCCAGTGTACACATAGAGAGCTGGTTTTTTTGTGGGATTTAGAGGTGATTTCAATGCCTCTGTTGCACAGCTGACCACATTCAAGCAGTACGGCATTTCTGAAACTGCTGTACAGGGGTGAGACTTAAAATGAGACCAAGTTAACTGTTACCCTCTGATTTGGCTCATTTTCCAGTATGGCAGTGGACACCTCCAAGGACTTCATGGCAAAAATATTAGGTGTATTCACTTTACTATTTGGAAAATGCCAATTTATTTTACATTTTCTTCACTGTCAGGTTATATCTGTATAAGCATAGTATTCTCCTGTCGTCAGTTATAGCTGGTAACGTTTTTGCTTGTGGTAACACTGACCCATGTTCCTCATCCAATTCTTATTTTTTAAATTACAATGCATATCATAGCTTCACGGGTTGTCAAGTTTAATTTATTCATAAATGTTTGCACTTATTTAATTTCTTCCTTTATTTGCATCGATTACTGTGGACTAAGCAGTAATTTATTTGTAATGGAAAATACTAGGTAATTAAATAAATAAAAAACTTTTTATCAATTGCCTATTCTGAGCTGTGGGAACCCAAGTCTAAAGCAATTTTTTTCCCTGTGTTCAGGCACAGGACCTTAAAAGCACTCCCCCAAGCTGCGACATACGCTGAGGCATCTAAAACATGCATAACTTGCTACAGAATACCACGTGTCTGCTAGTTTTTCGTATTCTCCGGGTAACGTTGCCTTCTTCGTCTCTGACAGACAGTAAAGCAGATTGTTATTTCTCTGTGGAACTGAAAACTCGTAAACAAAACCGGAAGTTAGGTATTTCAGGTACGTGTACATGATTAAATACAAATGTTATTTCATTACTGAGAATATAGTCGTAAATATTATTATTTTATTATAATCTGATATAATTAATTTTTGTTGATGATATAGTAGTACCTAAGTGTGATAAATTCGTATTACGTATTACTTCCTGCAAACGCCCACTGGTTGACAAGAAGTTGTAGACGTCGGCTTGTGAAGTGTTTTGGAAAAAGTAATTTGGCGTTTGTAAAACGGTATTTGCTATTGTGTAAGGTACGTGAGAAGTCCATTTTAATATTATGTATAGCTTTTTCTGTTCAATGTTGCTGGCAGGAAATGCATTCATCGCATAGTAAGAGTTTTTAAGTAACCGGTCGTGGTAACGTGTACAATCTTCTGTAGAATTTTACGAATTTTTTTATTCTAACTGAAGTTGTTCATGTCGTGGTACATTTCTCCAACTGACATAGTTATTTGAATGTTATATATTTCAGTGACGTTTTATGTGTTGGATATTTCGTTCAATGGTTCGTAAGGTCAGAGCATTTTTCAAGTATGAGAGTATCATTTGTGTTATGAGTCACGCATCTCTTTATCCGATCGAGGGTGCAGCTATTTTACACGCCCCACTCGTGACCGTACATACTTGCAGTTTAAATAGGTACACAGTTTTGCCCAGTATTTACTTAGATTAACAATACAAGAATTTAATTTGTGAGAGAATCAGTTTTGTGTACTGTAGTTCAGATTTTCGCAAGTTACCAATTTGGTTGCTGTAGGTTCTTATTGTCTTGAAAGTGTGTCATGTTAGTATTAAATTAGTTGTTAACACGAATAGAATAAATAGGAAAATAATGTAATATGAACTATTTTGTATTTAGTGGAAAGTTGCAGTTTTAGAAAGTGTAGGAACAACAGATTTAGTTTAAGTAGGTCATATCACATCTGTACAGGTCAGATTTACTAGTTTGCAGATATGAATCATCATTGAATGATTCATTTAAACTTACATCATGATTATGAATCAGAGTTCTGATTTTATAACAAAGCCAAAATTGTAGATGGAAAAGTATGCAAAGATGGTTGATAATTGTTGGTATAGTGTAGTTTGGTACATCCTTCAGAGGTAAACTAAGGGAATAGAATAGTAAACACTGCATTACAGAGGTCAAAATGAAGTACAAGGTGTCAGGGTTTGCAGTACGATAAGTCCACAACTTCAAATGTAGTATAAATTAAATTTAGTTGTTCTTATAATTTGCACTGACATTTTAAATGTACAGCCATCATTTTTCAACAATCAATCCATGTCACATCTACACACTGAAGTACAGTCCTTAACTTTCCCTTCCCTGATTTGAATTAAATTTGGTGTTTTGCTGCTATATATCAGAAATGAATGTGTGGGGGGGGGAGAACAATGTTTTGTGGGTGGTTGAGGAAGAGTGTGAGGGGAGTAGGGATTCTTCTGTTGAATAAGTAATAGTTTCTAATATTTATTGTTTGAACAATATATAAAATCATGCATACAGACAAAACTGTTTACGCTTTGACACTTGGTGCCAAACGCCTTAAGACCTCAAGAGGTCAGACAATGCAACCACGGCTCACTGCAGACCAACAACGGAAACCTCAACTTAGGTCAGTGGGCATAAAGCTAAGTAACTCAATTTAGATAATACACCAACTCTTGTGCAATTAACGTCCAGTGTGGTATTACATAAAGTATGGTTTTATAAAGTGCGACCTTTTATGCTTTATAGCAAACCATTGTCGTGTGAATTGTATGATTTAATATGAATTAATTTGTTTGCCACTGATGATCTCTTGAGGCCGAAACGCATTTGGCAGTGTTTTCCTTCTGATCTCAAGCTAGTGACATGAACAAAATGCATAGATTTACTGTCTACAGTAATGCGTGTGACATGTTTTAACTTTTGTTACAGAAGAATAGATAATTTAAATGCCTTTGTCATGGAGTCTTGGGCTTTTAACTGTGTGTAGTGGATTAGCATGTGCTGCTGTGGCACACTGGCAGTTGCAGTGCCCATAATATGTGATACACAGCTGATAGGGGTTAAGACACGAAGCACAACATTTTTTACTGGAAACCATAGGCTGTTTGGTCTTGGCTGAGGATTAGATTTGAGACCTCCCAAGTACGAGAAAGGTCATCTAACTACTCACCCACAGTGTTTGGTGGAAGAATATTGTTAAAGTTCATCTTATGAAGATGAAATTTGAATAGGGCTTATATGGCCAAATATTGTGCCCTGGTAGATTTGAGGATTAGTGGCATTGAACATATGGGTCTTATCATTGGAGAGTGACTTTATACATAATGCCAGAATGTTTGCATGGATTATAAATTTTAACATTGTGCAGTCCCTCTGGTTCTGTTCTGCTGTTTCGATCTAAATGGAAAATGTGGTTGCAGCTTAACCGGCCTATTGATTTACCACCTTGCTCTCTGTCACATTTAAATTTATTTAAGTTCCAGATGTTACAGTTGGGTGGTTATCTCACCAGCTTCTTGTTCTTGAGTTCAAGCTGGACCTCTGGCCTGAAGGCCACTTGTCCAGATTAGGTTTCTTTAATGATTTTTCTTAGTTTGCTGCTAGGATAGTACTCTAAAATGAGTTTGGTCACTTCTGTGTTCTTTATGATTCAACACTTACAGTCTTCCTCCCATTCAACGCTATGTAGCCAGCCTATGCTGTTGAAAGAAGTTGTTAAATAAAGTAAGGAATGGTGCATTGGTTAAAGGTGATTCTTCTGTAAGTGAAACATTACTCAGCTGCATTGATTCAGTTGTGTTTGTGGCAGTCACAGTTCAAGTGGTGTTGTTAATGAGGATGTTAGGTTCTGGTTTATGATTTTGATGTAATTGTTTCTCACAGTAAGCACAGTGTTACATGGCTTGAAAAAACAGCTTTGGAACATGATGTGTAAAATTAATTAAACTCATTTGAGTTTCCTTCAAGTCATGGCATGTTGAATTGGAGAAAATTAGAAGGAAAGGAGTTGTAATAAATAGCTCTTCTCCAGCCGCAGTTTTGGTGCCATCACTTGTCCTTGATATAATGTCTGTTACAAAACTTAAGACATTTATGTAAATGTTATACAGAAGTTTTACAGATTGGCTGGCGATTAAGTAGATATTTTGGTGAATACTAAGTAAATCTTTATTGTGCAGTGACCAGTTTGTTGTGACTGTAAGCATTTATTAGTTATTGAAATTGTGAGTAATAGAAACACTTATGAAGGTGAATGACCACTTGTTTGAAAGCTGACATTGCCCTGATGTCTGTAAAAATGAAAGTTTTGCAATCAGAGTTCTGAAGGTTGCAGAGTTGCGCTGAAAGAAGTAAACATAGCATTTATAGCAGGCAGTGTTTAAGACTTGAACATGTTAGTTTATGACAGGGTACCATAGTAATACATATTAAAGTGTTCACTTATAACACTGTTGCAGTGTTTTTGTCACCCCCCCTCTCTGTCTCTTAAACTCATGTTGAATGAACAGCCTTTGTTTTCTGTATATATTACAGTGGAACCTTGATATAACATGAGTTTCAGGGAACAGTTATATGTGAAATTGACATTTATCTAATTTTGGAATCCCTAATATTATGCATATTTATCCAGTGACTAAAATACATTAAATTTAAGGTACATTTCACACATATGTTTCACCAATGCTACTGGCACAGACCACTCTAATTACATTTCATAGAAATTTGTACGACGTTAAACATATGCAATTGTATTGGGGGACGTGATCACAGCCGCAGTATAACGAGGCATGGTATATCAAGGTTCCACCATATTTCTGTTCTGTGGTGGTTGATAATATTTGGATGTGTGCAATATAATTCGTATTGATCATTGAATGTGATGAAGTCCATATGGACCATTTCTTCAAAGATGGCTGACTTCAGGGATGTTGTGCCATGTCTGGTAGAAGTTTACTAACATTTTGGATGTGCATGCTACCCCACATTATCATCGCCTTGATATTGGAGGCAGCAAGCACCTCAGAATTGTCAGCTAACGTCTGCCAGACTACATGGCGCAACATCCCAGAAGACAGCCATCTTCATACTCACAACTGTGAGAACTTGGAATCTGAAATTTAACTCCATACACAGATGATATTGTAGGGGATCATCATTGTGCATTTCAACATAATCAGTTAACCACTGATTTGGTATTCTGCACTTTTCTGGTACTGGAGAGAAAATGGAAATACATTGGAACTTACATCACCTATTGAAAGAGGTAAAGAAAGCCTGTTATTCATTTAAGAGGGAAGTATTATATACCTGCAGTAGAGTCCATGTATGTAAATATTTGTCTGATGCAGTTTATATTCAGAATGGTATGAACAAAAGAGATGCTCTTTAAACTTTGCTTTAGAATACACCATCATGAAGGTCCAATAAATCAGATCGGGATTGAATAGGATACATCAGCCTCTGGCCTGTGATATGCTGCATGGAGTTAGTATTATTTAGTTATTTTATAATGCAGTATCAGTATGTAGCATAAAATGTCATGAGCCACTAGGGATAAATCTTTTTAGAATGGTGTTTATAATTGTAATTTTTAAAACCTGAGTCATTTGGGACAAAATTGTTAAGGAACATAGATGTGTTCTCATGGTACAAACTG
>NW_019059761.1:1059237-1071616 GCF_000696155.1 Zootermopsis nevadensis
TATATATATATATATATATATATATATATATATATATATATATATATATATATATATATATATTAAACATGTTTTAATTAACCTAATTTGTTCCGTGCATGTACCAAATTCATTTAGAATTTTGTACAATATTTCTGTCATAAATGGAAAAAAGCTTTCTTTAAGTCAAAATATGACTGCTGTATTGGTCCATTGTGTTTACAGTTTTCCTCCAGTGTCTAACAATTGACTAAAATGTTGTCTGTAAGGTAGTTGATCTGTTACATCATAATTCAGAATGATGGATCCTCAAACACTTCATCTTCATATGGTATTACCTTGAAAGAAAAATGTTGAATAAGATTTTGTATGTGATTAACATAATTGATTTTTCCAACAATTACTAAAACAATTTTTTCCCTGTTTTATTACTCAGTACAGTAATAGATTCTTTCCACTGCTGTGGCAGTTCTTCATCATTAAAGACAGAAATGATAAATTTGTTGCTCACATCAAATTATGTTTCGTCCTTGTTTTCTTTTTTAATTACCATGAAAACTACAAACAAAGGTTTGCTTTTATTTAATTCAGCATATGCTCACATATGCATCTTACAGTGTGTTGCAACTGTGCTCATGTCAGAAGATTTGTATATTAAAATTTCACAGGAATTTAATGTAAGTCCTCAGGTGACAGCCACTAAATAATTTTATGTTTTTATGTTTGCAGGTTGTGAAGTTGAGTCTCATCTGCGTAACCCTGCTGTTGAAATAGACTCTCTGCTCAATCGTTTGGAGAGAGTAACAACTCGTTTGGAGGAATCCGTTGGAGTGGCAAGTGAATCGCTGTTGAGACAGTCTGCTTCTCAGACCACAGTTACAGAACCATCACGACTGCTTCCATCACCAGAGCCAACTGGCAAGATGAGTGTGGCAGCATTTAGTGACATCATTCAGGGGCCACTGTCGCAGTACCTGCAGTTGTCGGCTAAACTTGGTGGTGACGTGACCACTCACTCAAGGCTTGTTGAGAAAGCCTTCCAGTAAGTTGTTCCCACACTGGGTTAGTTATAGCTGTGTGTGCAGTTATAAAAGAGCAGAATGGTGTTCTCCAGTTCTGAGTGTTTACAGTTTTGTGTATGATATTATTCATATACAAGTTTACTGTTGCAAAGTTTATTATATTACAGATATCACACAGTACATTACCAAATTATTTTCCCTTGTATCTCATTGCATGCTCACCGTAATGAGCCGCCACCACAAATTTGTCTCCTTGAGAAACCAGTAATTGCGTATGTAGTAAAGAAATTTCTTGCTTTCTCTGGAAGCTGCCATGTTCACCTATCTTGCATGAGATTAACCCAGTCCAGGCCTTGCTTCTTTAATGTCCACTTTATTATTATTTTCTCAGCAGTGTATGTCCAAAGTGTAGTCTTCATGTTTTCTCACTAATGTTTTATGTGCATTAATGAACTCTTGATTTAATTATCCTGATGTATTCAATGTAGAGTATAAATTTCATATATTTGTCATTTTAAAATAATTTTAAATAATGTTCATGTATTTTAATGGGATGTGTGTACAGGTGTCCCATGAGGAAAGGTCAGTATTCTGGGAGGTCATAATATCGGTCCTTCTAAGCAAAAAAGTGTACATGTGTCCTATTCCAAACGGTTGGTTGTTTACTAGTAAGATTTAGTGATCATTGTTTATGCTGTGTTGCTCTGCTGTCACTTAACTCTGTCAGCAGTAGGCTTGTATTTTTGATAATGTTTATCAGCACCAATGAGGGTCAAAAATTTTACACATTTTTAATCAGAACCACTGAACTTTCTTCTTAAGTGGGATTCGGGGCTTTTATGACGTTGAGTACAAAAATGGCTGTCTTATGTATTGTAGCGTCATGTAGTCTGGTAGAAGTTTACCAACGTTTGAAAGATCCTTGCTGCTTCCATGATCTGGACAATTAACTTTCTTGTTAATTTCCAGCATCTCATATACATGTAAAATTCGTGCTCTTCATTGTGTGCCAATTTGTTGTTGATTTTACCTGTATTTGTCTAGGGCTCAGTCACAGTTCCTGAGTGTGGCGTCCCAATCCAAGGCCCCCTCAAACCAGTCTGATATTATGAAGCTGCTGGAGCCTACATCAACTCAGATAATTGCAGTTATGGATTTCTTTGAGAAGAATCGTGGGTCACCTCACTTCAACCATTTAAATGCAGTTAGTGCAAGCATATCGGCTCTCAGCTGGGTTACTGTGGTGAGTTTTTCATATTGGATTGTACTGTACTATGTGTGAGGTTGAGGTAGTCATGGCAATGTAGACTTGCAACTACAAGTCTGCATGGCATTACAACCCAGAAGACCAACACTGATGTGTGTTAAGAGGTCTGTCCAAAAAGTATCCAACTATATTTTTTTCCCCACGGTAAGTGATGGCAAAAGGGTGGGGAAACGGAGCGTAGTGGTAGAAGGGACTTTCATGAGCATGCGTGATTTTTTACTTCCTCGCAGCACCGCTGGATGCGTCTGTCGCTGCCAGATAGCGAAGTGATGTAACATGTGTTCATCACATTCTCGTTTCGCTCAAGATGACGTAACGCTTGGAGCAGCAATAGTGCATCAAGTTTTGTCAGAAACTTGGGGATACCCAAGCGGAAACAATCCACAAAATTCAGCAGGCTTTCGGCGATGATGCAATGGGGGTCACTCAAATTAAAGAGTGGTTCAACCGCTTTAAAGATGGCCGTATGTCGGCGGACAGTGACCAGCGTTCTGTGAGACTGTCAACGAGCCGAAATGCTGATGTCATTGACAAAGTGTGGACATTGATCATGGAGGACCGTCGTTTGACCCTCCGGGAAATTGCTGATGAGGTTGGGATCGGCAGAGGTTCCGCAAACACGATTTTATCTGAGGATTTGGACATGCGAAGAGTGGCGGCAAATTTGTGCCCAAGCTGCTTTCGCTGGAGCAGCAACAACTCCGCCTCGAGGTCGCGCAGGACGTGCTAGAGTGCGCCAACAGGGATCCTGAGTTCCTGAAGACTGTGATCACTGGTGACGAGTCATGGGTATACGGATATGACCCGGAAACCAAGGTCCAGTCGTCACTATGGAAGCATCCAACATTCCCGAGGCCCAAAAAAACACGACAGGTTCGGAGCAATGTGAAGGTGATACTGACTGTTTTTTTTTCGATTACCGGGGTGTTGTGCGTCATGAATACGCACCACTAGGCAAAACTGTCCATAAGGAGTACTACCAAGAAGTCCACCATTCCAAAACAAGCCTTCCAAAATTTCTTCCAGCGATGGAAGGACTGCTGGGCTAAGTGTGTGGAGTCACAAGGGGCCTACTTTGAAGGGGACTAGGTATTGTAACCCCCCAGATACAGAACTTTGTTTTCCCGGCCCAAGGTCGGATACTTTTTGGACAGACCTCGTATATTTGTTTCATTAACTCTCTCTCTCTCCCCCCCCCCACTTCCCCCTTTATCTTCATAATAAAAGAGTTTATGTAGTTTAGAAGAATCGTAATTGATAGTGGTACGTTGCAAGTTACTTTATATCAGTGACATTTTCCAGTTTGTAACACCATGTGATGGTGTGTACCTACAAGTCTGCACAGTTCTATGATCCAGGGGACTTTTTACTGACGTCTTCATTGCCATGAAAATTTTAAATTTCATAAGTTGGTTTGTATAACATATGTGAGTTTTGACGTTAAGGAGGCTAATTTTTATTTGTGGCTTATGGAAGCAGATGTGATCAGATCGTAAATCATGCCTGCAAGTGTTTTTCTTGGAAGTTTGTAAGAAATGTGTGAACAATTATATGAGTACGAGATTTAAGTTTTTAATGGCAATGAAAATGTGGGTTGTGACATTTTCTAGTCTTGTAAGTGATTGTAGCATTATGAAGGAACCCCACTTATAAGACTGTACAGTGTCACAACTCAGAAGACCACAATCTTCAAGTGAAGTGAATGGTAATTTTGGAATAAAGTTAATTTGTTGATGTTATTTGCATATTGCACATGCAATAACATACGTTTCTATATTTCAGCCATCTGTTCCAGCTCCTTATGTGAAGGAGATGAATGACGCAGGACAATTTTATACTAACCGTGTACTGAAAGACTGGAAAGAAAAGTAAGTGTATGGTATGCAGTAGATAATGTTAGTAGAGCTTGTGTGTGTGAATGATATATGGAAGTTAGGTTCTGGTATATATGAATCGCAACAAAATCTACTCAAGAGTCTGTATGTTACTATTAATGATGAAAAGCTGTAAAGATTAGTATCAATCTAGGATCTCAGTGTTATTAATTATTGTATGTGTATTTTCATGTAAATATTACAAATGTAATTATGCGCGTAAGAGGTCGGGCTTTGTAATGAGGAACTCAAGACATCAAAATTATTTATATGCTTTCCAGTCTTCTGTTTCATGATACAGTAAGAAGACAACTTTAGTTTGCTTCCAACATTTGGTCTCAATTATATAACTTACATCAAATTCATTTTGTATAAGTACTGAAGAAGCAAACTATTTTCTAGACATTATCCAAATTCCCAGATTAAACAAAACATGACATTTCAGTGATTGGAGTATATCTCAGTCCTCAGAGATAGGGACTAGCTCAATCAATTGGGCCCAAAAGAGTAGGTTTTACCTGAAGACAGAGATAGACTCCAATCTCCAAAACGTGTTTTATTTAATCTGGGACGATGGATAATGTCCAGAAAATAGTTTGCTTCAACAGTGCACCGTCATCACAATCCTTCAGTATTAAAAATACTGAATAGGTCCTTAGAATATGTTTTATTAGAAATGTACATCTGCATACAAAAAAATATATATATAAATTTATTGAATGAATTTAATTGTTTAGTAGGTGTGATATTGGTGGACATGCTTTTCTTTATAAAACTGTAGATGGAGTTTTAGATAATAGTGCATTCATTGAACAAATTAAGTTTTAATATTAGATATTGTAGTCTACATACTCAACATTTCTTATCACATTCCAAAAACGTTAATGTTTAAGAACTTGTCATTACAGTGTACCCCACATAACAAAGTAATCGAACAACAAATTTTCACTTTACCAATTACCTCTGATAGGCTCCCATTGATTCACTTGATGAATTGCTTAGGAAGTCACATGATCACCAATTTTGGCCAATCATAGTGCTCATCAGGCTTCAGTCAATCAGTGATGCCAATTTATGGGTGTTTGGAGCTTGCTTACCATTCTTTGCTATGTTTTCCAAAGTTGAAAATTGTTTTACTGTAATATTTGTATGCTTTGTTGATTCTGTACTGTTTCTATTAATTTTGATCTTTTACCATGTTATTATAATGTTTATTTGCCAAACATTTGGGTTTAAAATTTATAAACTATGCTTTCAAGATCATAAAGGTTACCTTATGACTGTCTTGTTATGAATTAGGCCTTTAATATGTATTTCCCAAGTTCACATTATATTTTTTTATTAATTAGAATTAAATTAGTTATGTGGGGGTCCACTATGTTTAGAATGTGCATATACAGTGTTTCAGTGAAATGTACAAAATTTGATTTCAGTCTCTATTTCTTCAATATTTAAAATTACAGAAAAGTATTTTTATTCTCTGGAATTTGTGTAAGTGTTGGATAACTGATATTTTATAAAATATTGTATTTTTCTTTTTTTGTACCATAGCTTGTCTGTTGTTGTTATTATATAGAAAGAGCTTTTACATTATTTTATATGTATTGTATTGAGAAGTATGTAATTCTTTAAACAGGTAAAATAATTTATCTAGGACATAGGTCACTTGAAAGTGATCACAGGTGTATCTTATTGTTGCCCAGAATGGCCACCATTTTGTCACAAGTTTGACTTGATATTCAAGTGCAAGGCGTTAATTTTTTATACCATATATATTTAAAGAAATGGTAAAAGTTTCCTTTCATTTGTTATATGATTTCAAAAAAAATGTTATGAATTTCTGTCAGCTCTATTGATAATTAAATTTTTTTGATGATGAAAAAGTGCAGCAGTGGAAACTGAGCACAGGTTGTATTACCAGTATGACAATGTGAATAAGTTATTATTGTGGTATGTTCATGAAACTAACAATTACATGGGAAGCAATCAGGCACAACATTAGAAAAAAGTGTTGTTCCCCCCCCATATATATATATATATATATAGCGAGAGAGAGAGAGAGAGCGAGAGCAGATAATATTTATTCTGAGGTTTAAGTGAGATACAGTTTACTGGAGACATAGTGGGAGTGTAGACAATGATGAGAACTCTTTTCCCTTGCAAGAGGTCATGAGTTTTTGTTGCCTGAAATACATTAAAAGATATTTCTTTTTCAGAGCCTGCAGATTTTGAAGTGTGTTTATCCGTTTTGGAATGTTTTGTTCATAATATAGTTGACGGGTGACTGCATACAGTGGAATGCTACATAACTTGTGCACTTTGTTCTTGACTGTTATTTTCCTCTTGCATATTTGTTTTTGAAGGGACAAGACCCACGTGGACTGGGTGAAGTCCTGGATCCAGACGCTGACAGAACTCCAGCAATTTGTAAAACAGTACCACACGACAGGATTGGTTTGGGGTGGTAAAGGGGCTGCTGCAGTGCCCCCACCTCCACCAGGCCTCCCTCCACCCCCACCAGTTTTGCCAGTTGGTGATATTGCTCCATCTGGGGACAGTACTGTGGACCGCTCTGCCCTTTTCAAAGATATAAATAAGGGTGAAGCAGTTACATCAAGTGAGTGAGAATTGTTTCTTCCATCTTGTCTTTTATTATTGTTTTCCTCATTTGTCTTTGTCCTCTTGTCCTGTTGGACATCGGACCATTTGGTGACTCTGCATGGATATTTACATGCAGGTGTGCCTAGTTCACATAGGAATTACATTTGATGACATCTGACTTTTAAGACTCTGATCACATACTGCCATCTGTCTTTGGTTACTGGTGTACATAATTCGAGATTTTATGGTCTGGTTATGAAATAAATGGAACATGAAGGTTGATCTGGTTGTGTGGAGGAAGTGTGGAAAATTACTAAGAGAAATGTTTCTGACATGTAACATACGTGTGGAATTTTGATGAAGATGGTGATTGTGTACTAAATATGGTTCTTCTGTGTATTGCATTTGTACAGATATGGTGAGGGAGGCTGACAAGCTGATTTCCAATGTTTCCTGTACTTCCTCTGCTAAACTAATTGACAGACCTGTATAATCTGAAGACTGGGACTGTCCATGTGCTATGCAGTACTGTTCAAATTTACACTCTTTATACATTCACTGGTTTATCTAGGTTACTGAACCATAACCTGTCTTTTCTTTGCCTCACATGCTTTGTATACAGACACTTTGCTTAAGACTACTGCAGTAAGACTGTTAGTTATAATCAGTCTTCACAGTTATTTTTTACGTAAATACATCTATACGGAAGGGTCATTTGGCAAAAGAGCATAATGAAGATGTGTAAGATCCATATCAACAATGTGTAAATATGGACTGTCAACAATGGTTATGTTACCTAAGAAACTAATTGTTACATCATCTGTTTACTCGGCATTGTTGTGTTACATTACTGACATCAACAATCCGCTGTGAATCGCTTGTAGAAGAAGTGCGTCATAGACTAGATAATTTTGTGCTGGTAAAAACGTTTTAGAATATCACAAGTACTTATCTTATGTAAGAATTATTATACGAGGGTCGCTCATTAAGTAATGCCCCACATTTTTTTTCTCAGCCAATAATGAAGATAGAAAAGTGTACTTTTACATGCTTGAGATTTGATGTGTCCCGCGTTCGTGTACGGAGTTTCAAATGATTCCAACCGATAGCGGAGCTGTAGTGAACTGTTAAAATGGCGTCTGTGAACGACTCTCGTTACAAGCAACGAGCTGTAATTGAATTCCTTGTTGCTGAAAAAGAAACGGTGGTGAACATTCATAAACGTTTGTGTGCTGTGTATGGAAGCTGTGCAGTCGATAGGAGCCCCGTTGGTCGCTGGGCTAAGAGAGTTAAAGCTTCAGGAAGTGAAGAAACCGAGCTCCGTGATCTGCCGCGCTCATGTGGGGCATTACTTAATGAGCGACCCTCGTATTACATTACATTTCATTACATTACAGAGACGTATTTACGTCAGATTCTCCGGAACCGTGGTTCCACTGTCAACTTTTATTCCATACTTCTGTACTGCTTACTTAGTTTAATGTTTAATATTAATATTGTTATGTAATGTTAATATTTATACTGTTATAGACAGTTGGAACTATCTATGACATTTTCGTGGTGTGGTTGATAAAATGGCACATCCCTCACTGTAAATAATTCAAAATTCATTGTTCTGTCAAGAAATGCTGGCTTGAAGTTTTTAGTGGTTTAAAGAATGAGTAAGTGAAGTTTGACAAAGCTGTGACAGGCCTGACACTTACGAGAAATTATTTTTTTAAATTAAGAAATTTATTATATATTCAGATTACAAATGGATTTTAAATTTACAGTATGGTTTTGTTATACAGTACCCTAAAGCAAAACTAAGATAAATATTGGTTGAATAGAACCTCAATAACATACATTAATAACCTGGTGTAACTTATGAAATGGTTTTGCTTCGTTATACATGTTAACAGAACATGGAATAATGGAAAAACCTTCTGTTTGTTCACGTAATTGCCAGAATAATTGAGGCATTTGCCCTAATAGTACATGACTTGTCAGATCCGCACAGAAAACAAATCAGGACTCATTGTTTACACCCTTTGGTGCACTTTAGTCTTGATGGAACTTTGGGATCCACTGGACATTGTGCTTATTGGGTTCCTGGGGCATGAGACAGTCACTCTAAGCGCAGCCATACAAAGAAAGGGAGCAATCGTAAAGCCTGTCTAACCCAAATTGAACCCCAGAGCACCTCTTTTCTTTCTTTTGTCTTTATATATACATATGTGACTGCTTAACGTTGTGCCACCTTCCTTCTGCATCCTTTCAAATTCATTGTTCAACAATTTTCCTATCCAGTGCAACATGAAAGGTAATGAAAATCAGGATGATAGGCCAAGTACGTATTATACAGGTTGTGAAAGATCATAAGGGTTTTTGAATACCTCATGTGTATCCAGTCCATGTTTTACCATAACATGCGTTACACAATAGAAGTCATATTTGACAGATCTGCCAAAGAATTTGGTTTCCAAGTAAATGAGTCCAAAATAATATGTATGGTGGTATCAAAAAGTGAAGAACGCTGAAATAGAATAGGGCAGAACCTTGTGATCAGATGGTGTAATTTTGAAGTGTTAAGGAATTTTCATATCTAGGGTTAAAAGTTAACTTTATTAACAACATCGATGACAAAATACATAACCGAATACTCCTTGCCATTGGAGTATATTATGGTATGCCCAACTTGTTTACATCACGACCCTTATCTAAAAAACAAAGTGTCTTCTTCACAAAACATTAATACTCCCAGTACCATTATATGCACCTGAAATCTGGCCTTTTAACACCAAAAAAAATTGAAAAGCCTTAAACACATTTGAAAGAAAGATACTGAGGAAAATGTATGGCCTCATTCAAGAAAATGGTGTTTGGAAGAAAAGACATAACCGTAAGCTGTACAACTTATATAGTGACATTGACATTTTTTTAAAAAAAACACAAGAATTTCCAGAATGAAGTGGGCAGGACATGTGCTAAGAATGAAAGACAAATAGCCCACAAATAAACTGATGTTAGGAAAATCTGCTGGTACTAGAAGACGTGGAAGACCCAAGCTACGATGGATTGATGGACTTGAAACGATCTTTACAACATCAGTATTTGAAACTGGAAAAACATTGCCCTCAACCATTACTGATGAAGGCGTTGGCTTGAGCAGACCAAGGCGCGCACCCTGGGCTGTAGCACCCGTGAATGATGGATAGTTTTTGGGAGTGTATCCCCCCCACCAAAAAAGCAATAACATATTTTGAATACAATTTTAGGAGCTTTGTAGCAGAGAATGTACAAATATGACATCATTATGCTCATTGGAAAGACAGAAGGAACTGTCCTCTTCATTAGGTAAATATGTGCACATCTGAGGTAGGACCAAAATCACCCACTAAGTGTTTTATTTTGTTCATCTTACAAGGTAATTTTACTGTTGTGAACTGATGTGCCATCACTTCATATTTTGCAGTCTTTCAACTTTTGTACTAAAATTCCTTATGAAGTGTAGGAAGGACCCTTGTGAGTGGTGTGACTTTGGTTGATGTCTGCCAGAGCTGATATTGCAAACACTAACTCGGGCACACGTGGTGTGCTGGATATCGTATGTTTTGGCAGCAGAAGTCAAAACATGCAGCGTATTACAACTGGAGAGCAATTGCTTGCCTGTACTCATGACTGGATCCCAGTTTCTGCATGCATTGTCCACCTTGATGACACTATTAACTGACTGCCTCATGCCAAGTTGCAAGTCGACATTTCCAAAATATTTCCTATTGCATATCGGATTCATATTTAGCAAATTTTTCAGAATTTATTATGGCTCTAATTCATCTTGAACTTTGAAACAGTAAAACATTCACAAAGATAATGGCTTTATGCAGATAACTAATGTTCTTAAGTCTTCACATAGCATTTGGTTGCATTACCGTATCTTAGAAGTAGAAATACTACTATTTCAGCAGAACGAGAAATGTGGACATACAATTTCCATCGTGATAACTGTGTGGGATATTTAAGTTTAGAATACCACTGAAGCTTATGTTGAAATACTCTATGTCTTTAGACTGTTAACCAGTCAGTCTGTCATATAGCATTCACTGTATGTTCATTTACTGGGACTTTTTGCCTCATATGGCAGTGTGAGGTTATGGTAAAGAGATGATTGTTTAAAAACATTGCTTGACAAATAACATAATTATGGGTCATTTAATGAAGTACATTATGTGAACGGATTTATGTTGATTATTCTTTTAGTCGATGAAGATACTTGAAAGTTATTGAGTTGGCAAGAATGCTTCTAATTCTGTGTATTCAAGAGCCATTATCTTATCACTTGTGGAACATAAACTTAAGCAAGTAATCTAATACTTGGTGTATCTTTAGAGGGTTAACCAGTCTGCTTAGACAGTGAAGATAGTTGAAAGTTATTGAGATGACGACAGATTGTAATCTTATATAATCAAGATTCATCTTATCACTGATTTTGAAACTCATTTGCTTAATTGCTCAGTTTAGCTGATTGAATGCACTGTACTTGTTATTTTCCTTACAGCACTAAAGCACGTAACACCAGACATGCAGACACATAAGAATACTACATTGAGGACAGGCCCTGCTCCCTTTAAAGCACCAGTTGTTACAAACACCCACAGGCCTGTTAGCGCTCCCAAGGTGGCAGATAAGCTGCCTTCACTTCATAAAGATGGGAAGAAGTGGATTGTGGTGAGTGGAATTGCTTCACAGTTAACACAAACATTTGGGTCACATTTAACTGGCAGATTTTATTGGAATTTTCAGTGCTCAGCATGCCTCTTGCGGGATTCAGATTAGATGGCTACATGTGCTGTGAGTTAAAACATTAAGTGTGAGTGGTTCTTGTTCTGTCCACTTTCCTTCACAGGTGTTACAACTTGGTGAAATTCTTTTGTGAAAATTAGGTGTTCCAGATCGTACTTTCATTACATTGATGTTTTCTTTGGTTTTTGAAAATGGAAGGACAAAGATCATAGCATCATATTTTACATAGACACGGTAGATACCTAATTATGAGGGTGTTTAATTATTAATTTGAAGTTTCTCTTGACAGATTGTAAGAACATGCTGCTAAGAATGTGATGTAAGACCTAGGACAGTCATGTTCGAGGTGAAGTGTTACAAGATCATATCTTGTAGATATGTCTTTCTCAGTGCAATAGATTGTAACTTACCCACCATTATATTTTAATGCTAGTACAGTCGTGTCTGAGGGAGTTTTTGTGAAACGCTGTCCTTTATGTAGTCGAATGCGCTGTGCTAGGTGGAGGGGAAGGTCCATGATCCATCCTCAGTGGATTAGAATGTGAGTTGGCCTCTATCCTCCTTGATGTGGTGATGAGAGGAATATTACAGAACCCAGTTTGAATAGAATCTTGACTGTACAGTCCATAGCCCATCTCTGTGTGGACTGAATAAATGTCAAGAATTCTTCATGTAAATGTAAAATTAGCATTTTACCCAGAAGATGGGTATTCAGAGTGAAGTTCAAGCTCCACATGTTCTTTATTGTGACAGTAGGTTTTTGGTGTTTTATCTATAGGAAAGGAGCCTTCAGTGCCAGTTGGGTGGACACCAAACCTGATCTGGACATGATGGCAATAGCCCCCCCCCCCCCC
>NW_019059761.1:1077483-1087512 GCF_000696155.1 Zootermopsis nevadensis
CTTTTACGCACAATTTTCAGGTCTTCATAGCTTGGCCTTCACAAATTATTTGTTCCACTCACTTCTCATTTTTCACCATCACTGCAGTGTGAGAGCAGCCTGTCCAAACCAGTACCACCATCTCTGCTATGCCTAACCCACCACCACACTGCTCATATTGACTGCCATGTCCTCATAAACGTTCTTCAAATGTTGAGAATGTCATTGTTTGCAATGTTCTCTACATTAAGGAACAAAATAACATACCACTCTTTCATACATCAGTGTCACCCTCATTTTTACAGACTTATATGGCCCTATCACCTGACATGTGTTGAAACTTGCAGGATATTAGCAGCAGCCTTTAAATTTTCACCTGATATTGCATTTTATATGCACCATCACAAGTGGGAAAACTATTTGGAGGCATTAGTTTTGGAGCAACCCTTGTATTTAAAAAACTTAAGACTCTTTGTTTCACAGTTAGTAGTACATGATGTAAGAAACATCTTGTTAAATTACATCATTGATAAAGAGTAAAGTATTTTGATATGATGTGTAAAAATGGAAGTAAAGCAGGAAGTCATGTAGGATTTTAGGTTTTGACAGGAATGTAGTATAAATAGTGGTCTTCTGTTCATTGATATGTGATGCATTGGCCCAGAATACCACCATCTGTATATAGAAAGTGACATTTAATAATATTAGAGCCTGTTTTCTGATAAAACCTTTGCTTCCAGAATCAGCAGATTGGCAATGGCAGTCTCACTTTGTTCATATCAGGCAGAACTGCTGCTTGGGAGATGTACACAGAAATATAGGGAGAACATTTCAAGGTGGTGGATCAGTCACTCCCAAGAATGCTAAAATAGGCTGAAATCTATGGTGTTAAATATTGTAAACCACAATACAGTTGTTAATATATCTGGACTTGTGTGTTTTGGACAAGATACTGCAGTTTTTTTGACTAACAACAGTTTTGAAATGTAATGTTATTGATAAGAAACCTTCATTTTAACATTGTGAGTTGTGCTTTTGTGTTCTGTATCCTGACCTAGGTATCCTTGTTTCAAGTCTCACCTAGAGGATAACAGGATTTATATGTATACTTTGTACATAATTTTATCTTTGATCCTGTCATTGCACTACGACAGTGGTTTTCAAGCTTATGCATTTCAGTATCATGGTTGTATGTTGAAATGTGTTATTTATTATATGCATGGTAATGCAGATTCCCATCATGTGGATTCTTGTTTCATCATTGATAAAGTAAGTGGAATTCATTTCTTTTTTGTCATTACCAACTTTTGAACCTGAAATTGTTGTGCTTTGTCAGTTTCTCCACAACAGTCAGAGATTCTTTATCCCCCTCCCCCCAAATCCCAAATCTCTCAGCCCCTCTCACCATATCCTTTATTGTTCTGTTTTAAAATGTCAACATAATACAAACAAATTTCCTACCAAAAATACCAGTGTCAGTGCTGTGTTGGGAGCTATACTGCATTCCTATCTGTTTGGCAGTCAGCTAAATAATTTCCTTCAGGATCTTTTTTGAGCTAACTAGTTGCATGGCCCTTGCATCACGTTCTCCCTGTGATGGGTCTTGCAGCACACAGCTTGAACACCACTGCTCTGACATTACGAATGGCACATTTATATCACAGTTCCAGGAGCTGTTAGCTACGTTCATTTGTCTCAGAGTTTACTTAATACAAATATTTTTATATGGGATATTTAAAAACTACTTTAAATGGTATGATGAGGGAACAAAATTAATTAATACTTAAATTTGCTTTCTGCATCTCATAACATGAAAAATAGTTCATTGTGTTTTTAGTACAGGTAAACCAGGGTTAAAAATGCACTTGTCACTGGTCTCTGTAAACTTGCCTGTGGGGAGTAGCAAGCATATTTCTAGATCCCTGTTGAGGCAAGTCACTGTTGGCGGCTCATAGCATCTTACACATGTCACAAAGATCATTCACACAGTGGTGGATAAAAACAACCTGGAAGTTGTATTTCACAGTCTTATATTTTCATCATTACTGAATCCTGTGTATAACTTACATGAATAGAAAAGCAACTTCTAAGTACTTATCTCCATCAAATTTTGGCAGGCATAGCATAAGCTCCAGTTGATAATGGTGTTATTAACAGCTAAGCAAGTGACACTGTTAAATGGTTAGCATCCATATTTAGGAGGACTGAGGTTTGATTACTGGCCCAGAAGTAGGTTATCCTTACTAAAGTCTTTTGCAAATGGCAGATTATCATCTTGAAATAAGCAGTGCCCGTTTCTTACTCTGTTCTCCATGATTCATAATTAACCTGTTAATTAATATGTTATTTGACCATTGCAGTTGATAAAGCAGCATTTAGTAAATAAAAGATTTGTGTCAACAGCAGCAGTTATTTTGCTTAAAATAAGAAGTTAGTATGTTTTAGAATTTTGAATTTAGTAAGAACAGAGCAGTGATAAGTGCTATTCCCACATTCATCTTGGAGAATTAGGTACATCCAATGTCGGCTGATATCTATATCATATGTCTTTAATATAGTTGAACATTTTACTTTAGTATAATATATTTATTATATTTGTAATAGGTAGTGATACACAAGAATCTAATCTTTGTTGTATGTGTGAAGAACAACATCCAGGAATACAGACTTTTGTAGGTACGTGGTAAAGCAAGATGTGTGAGAAAATTAAGATTTGTCATTATTGGTGTCTGGATTAAAATTTGTGGATTTTTTAATTATAAAGCTGAAATATGAAAATAGAAGAATGATGGTTGCTTTGTAAGACAAGAAAATGCTGATACTAGGTCATGTGTTGTGAAATTTAGAATCGCAGGCAAGAACTTAGGACAACCGCTTTTCTCTAAACACTTCCAAGTGTAGACAGAGGTGACCACAAATTTTAAGTTAATAATAAAACACTTTCTATTTATCTCTGTGCATAATTTACACTAGCCGAGACTACTTGTAATAATCCTTTCTAAATTTTGCATCTTTAATGTATCTTATAGTTAGAGCACAGTTGCGATGTTCTGTTATATTCTGCAAGAATATTGTCCTAAGGAAAGGTTCAGATCTTTTGAAAGTCTATTACCACATGTGTCAAGACTAAGAATAGTGTGCCTACTCAAGAGTTCAATGGCCTTGAGTGCATTATGCTCGTACTATGTTTGCTTGTTAGAACTTAAGAAGTGGTGAGCAGGTGATTCAAGGTACACAGTGTCATTAATGTAGGCATCGTTTTAACCTAAAATTTGTATTGTCTCATTTGAAAATGACTTTCATGAGGTTGTGCTTTTTAACCAGTTACTTATTAATGAATTCATTGAGTAATCAAAATGATTACTAGTGGTGGTCTCACACAAAAAGGGCCATGTGTTCTGCTATTCACTAAACACCACTGCTCTGTGTGGGAGTTAAAATTTCAAAATGATCAAGTATATTACGTATTATAAGTTCGTGTACTTGTGATTCATTGCTCAATATTTAATTTATATGAGATTTGAGGTTCTCTCAGTATTGATGTCAATGTTCTGAGCTGTGGACTCATAGGTAGGTACCAATATTTCAGAGAAACAGACTGTTCTGTCTTTAGGGCTGATGGAAACAGTATACATGAATCCACTCGGTATCACAACCCAGAAGAGTATCATCAACAGTTGCATTTTATAGTTTTAAAATCCCAGTGTTTTTGATGTATTACCATATCTTTGTAGTAAATGCTTTGTCCTAGTGGAATCACAGTGTCATGAAACATTCAGAGCATCTGCATCGAATGTGCTAGTCGACCTTGGATCATTGCTGAGTTTTGTAATTGCATGTTCAGTATTCCTGCGGTAGACACCGTTGAATTTGTAACAATTTAATATTGCTTATTATATTGTAACTTCTAAGAAGATTATGACTGTTGTCAAAATGAATTTTGCTTTGATCAAAACTGTACCACTTATATATGATTTGTAAGTTCTTATTGTGTGAAAATGCTATTACTCTCCTATTTTTATTCTATTCAGTATGTACTATTGCACTGCCCTCATATTGCAGTAATGTGAATTGTACCAGTCTTCAGATTGTTTCATTTGGTAATGATGTACATTTTAAAAGAATATCAAAAGGGCCTATTTGAATTGTACTGAACCCTTTATTCAGTCATATTCCAAAGGAATATGAACATCTAGTTGTTCCTTGGAAGATAGCAACAAAGCATTGAGAAGACAGATGTGCTACTTGTGTTTTCAGATTCTGTTACTGCCTCGTGCCTTCTCAATTGTACAGTCTGGATTTTAACACCACTTAGCTTTTCAAATCAAAATATTTATCATAAATGGTTCTTGTGCATTCTGTATAACAGTAAACAGTCTGTGGCATGGTGCTGAAGGAGACAGTGTATATTGTTCTGACACTTGAACTTTTAGATGGCCGTCTTATTCTTCTGCATTTGCTGTAGTTACCCAAGTGTAATGTCTACTCTGTACCCATTTTGAAATGTTAAAGGTTTCTAGTTACAGGAAACACTAACTGGGAATGTATTAAATATTACTTAAGGTGTTCCATTGAATTTAATTTGTATGTCAGTTTTACAGATTTTACAGAAAAGTTCATAGACAGAAATTTATTTCATTATCTGATGCATACATATTGTGAATTCATATTAGGGTGGGATATGTCTTGTCTGTACATAATTTCGTAGTAATTTTTATGAATAAATTGTATATGTTGATTATATGCTTCCTGTTTGGTTCATCTAGTACTGAGAGACTGAAATGCAAACATTGATGTTAAAATTGTATCATTTTAGTGTGACTGTTTATGAGCACAAGGTCTGTTGCCATGTTTGTGAAGTTCATACCAGAGATGCAAATATCGCATGTGTGGCCGGTACCTCCACCTGTCTTCCCTTAAAACTATTTCAGTACTGAATGCGGATTAATTTTATTACTGAGTGGTTTTGAACTAATTACTGTTTCCTAAACTTCCATTTTGGACAAAAAATATTTGTATGTTTGTGCAATTTTCAATGGGCCCTATTTTCACATATGAATTCATGTAGTTTCCTTTGTAGATTGTATGGTGTGATTGTTGATAGGCATGTTTGTATGACAAATTTTCTCACTTATGAAAGAAAAAAAATAATTTTGTATCCTGTACATAAATTTTATTGGTGCTTATAACCATTGTACAGTTCTTTGAGTCAGCACTGTTTGAGACATGACAAAAGAAATAAGTATTATGTTTTGTCTTCAGAATCTTACTTAATTATACATTAATATTGTGTTTTCTGTCAATAAATTGTGTGCTGTTTGTGCTAATCAAGTAATTTTCACAGTGGACTGAATTGATGAGTCAATGGCAGGGCTGTACTGTTGTCTCCTTACACTTAAACGTCTTCCTGAGATTCTATTGGTAATAAGAAAATACCCAAAGTCAGGACTGCTTTTAGGAACCATTGACAGGGCAACAAAGTATAGAATGACATAGTAATGTCACTGGAAAGCACAATGTTATTATTCTTTAACACATTCAGTGCCACTGTTCAGACATCTCACCCATTTCAAGTTAATGTGGCAGTTCATTCGTTTAAAAATATTTGTTTCCTATTTTTTTATTATTACTATGATTATTATTTGACATATTTAGAATCCATACAATACTTTTTTTTCCCCTTTCAATGCATTTGTAATATTAGAAATAAATTCCATAACTGGTTGAGCAACTGTTGGTTTCTCAAGAATGACACTGTTCCAAGAAAGTGGTTAAATTAAAAGTAGCTTTGAATTTATGTAATTCTATGTTTTTTCTTTAAGTCATTGGTCAAGAAGCACATTGTTTAGTTTCTGTATTTTCTTTATAAATTAATGAGCCTCTTCTCTTGTCAAATTACAGAGATTTCATCACTTTGTTGGCTGTGAGATTTGGGTTTGACATCAAATTAAATTAAGATAGATGAAAGTCACTCTCACTGGATAATATGAAAAGGTGAAAGAGGTTAATATACGAGGGTCGCTCATTAAGTAATGCCCCACATTTTTTTCCTCAGAACATATTTATTCAAGATGGCTCAAATTTAGTGACAATATAAATCAATGTTTCCTTTACACATACTATTTTTCCACATAGTCCCCATCAACTTGTACGGTTTTACGCCAGCGTGGAACAAGGGCATGCATGCCTTGCCGGTACCAGCTCTTGTCCTGTGCACGTAGCCATGTCCTCACTGCTTGAATCACGCTCTCGTCATCTTCAAATCTTGTTCCGCGGATAGCATCTTTAAGGGGCCCAAAGAGATGGAAGTCGGAGGGTGCCAGATCTGGACTACTTCCTTTCAGTAAGCACTACTAATTTAAGTTTCTATCTCAGTATTGTGTATAGAAAGCCAGTCATACCAGAAGTAAGATTTCACTGTGCCTGGTTATCTAAACATTTCCTCTACATTTAATATGTTATTGCCACAGATGTGTCACAGATCATATTATAGGCTCTGAGAAATCAAAACAAATTGATTCTGACATGTTCATTTTTCTGACTGAGTACTCTTGTGTGATCAGCACCCAGAACTGCAATTTACATGTGTGGCAATGAAGATGTTAAGATTACATTTGGAATTATAATATTCTTTTATTGCAGAAACCAACTGAATCCAACCATATGTCCAGAAATAAAGAAGTCAATGCACTTCCAGCTATTATGACAAGAAATAAGGGTACTGTATCATAGATATTGTTGGGAATATGGGCTGAAGGATATCCCATCATCATTTTGACGTTTTTCATATCTGTTGTACAGTACATCACTTAGGTAATTAACGTGTTCTTTTAATTATATTCTATCGAATGTCTGCTTGAGTTAATGAAAGTATTGTAGAACAAACTTCAAAGATCAATACAAATTAATTATGATATTGAAATGAAATTCTCTCAAAAATAAGG
Source organism: Zootermopsis nevadensis (assembly GCF_000696155.1). The sequence goes on from NW_019059761.1 coordinate 1,084,407, forward strand.
TTGTGATGAACAAAACTTTATGTAAAGTTCTTTTGGTTTGAATATTGATGGACAACTAAGTAATCGAGTGCTTTCAACTCAGGAAAATGGAAGAGTGCAGTTTCTTTATAAATAAGGTAGAGGCCAGTAAGGACTTGAAAGAACTAGGAACAGATTAGATTATATTATTATAAAGATGGATGTTTAAAATGTGAGTGGGGGAATGCAGACTGTATTTATTAGGCTCAGGATTAGAGATGAGAAATTCAAATTGCTTTTCCATGCTGAACTTACTCATTGCTCAGATGATGAAGGCAGTGCACGCATCTGAAACGCTGGTCAATTTCTGCGAGACTACGCAGTGCAATATCCCAGAAGGCTGTCAACTTCATATGGGCCACCATGGCAGCCTGATTTAAACTAAACTTGGATTTCTCCACCTTGTCTTCATAGAATAAACATATATAAAAATATAAGATCAGCTCTCCTGAAATTGACCAACATTTTATTTTTGGAGACTCTAGCTAACAATTAATCTAATGTAATCATGGTTTTTACAGCTCCATCCCAGGAAGACGTGATGGGAGGACGAGACCTGATGGAGAACCACACCTCAAACGTGTTTCATTGATGGCACAAATGGGAGTATTCTTGAAAAGTATTGAAGAGAATGCAACATGAAAAATATTCAGTACTGTTTTCATGGGGCAGGAACACAGTCTATAACAGAGCACTCACTGTCCGTGTACTTGCGTAATATTATGGTCAACTAATCAAGAAATTCCCCTCATTTTATGGAACCTGTAGGTTCAATATCATGTTCATAACAGCCATCCTTGACTTCCTATCCTGAACCAGATGAATCCAATCAACTGTCTCCCAATTTATTTTCCTAAGATCTATTTTAATATTCTCCCATGTACTCTCACATTTTCCAAGTAGTTTCTTCCCTTCAGGCTTTCCAACCAAAATATTGTACACAATTCTCATTTTCCATGCATGCTGCACACCCTGCCAAGCTCATCCTATACTTTCTGAAATTTCCCATGAATGTATTTATGTTTGTTTGCCTGGAGCATAATGTGAATATATAAATTCTGTGAGGTTTCAGGTTCTCATGACAGTGAAGTTGTTGATGTTTTTCTTGCGGGTTACAATGCTGCGTGAATTTGTAGATAAATACAAACATTGCAGAGAAATATACCGTCTCCATCTTCAGGACTTAAGTCCTCAATGTGTCATAACCCAGAACAACATCAACATCTAAATTTTGCATGTCTTAGAAAACTGGACACACCAAGTTTTATGTCAAACTAAAGTGATGCTATATAATCTGAGCTACTGACAGCATCATTTAATAAATCACAAACAGATAAAGACGGTGTAGGAATTAATTGTTCACATCTGGTAGGGCGTTGCACAGCAATATGAGAACGCCCGCTTGTTGACTGTTTCATGCATGCGATAAATGGCTCTTGAATGAATTTCGATGACATTCTGTAGTATGTATGCTTACGAAATTACGTATTTTTGCCTGTGACGTACTTCCAGTCAGTTGGTCAGTAATGTAACTACATTGTTGTTAGGATGCAAGTGAAGACCATCTCGTTATTGATCAACATCGATACATCATTCCTGCCCAGAAGTTACTCAGAACAGTCAGAAACCGACTTCTTCCTGATGAACTGAAAAACCTGTTTAACAGAAACATGTTCACTCAGAGCATGCTTGATGACTCACTGGAGGAGGAGTCTCACATTTGGGTATGTACAGTACTTCCTTTTGACTCCTAGAGTTCTCAGAATTACAATATCTTTCACTCGTATGGAAAGAGCAGTTCCATCACACCAGATGATTTGGCACTGAGGAACTTCAAGGTGGATACCTTGAAGTTCAACTGTGCTGTGAGTTGAGCTGGCTGAAGTGAAATTTTCAGTTTTCCTCAGTCTTACTGAGTAACTTTACTGAAGCCATAATATTACAGCTTATATTAAGAAATTACCATGAGTGCTTTGACTGCGGCCCCAGTTATCCAGGTTCAGAATTTTTTGATTTTCTTTGTCCCCCTACTTTGAACTGAGCCAGTTACTTCATTTCTATCAACACACAAGCATATTTTCACAAAATTCAGTTATAAATAAACCTCTTCATTGGCGCAGCATCATTAATAAACTACCTTCCAAGTGGCCACTGGAGAATGTGCATTGTGATTTATTCTCACATTCTTGGAATTCATTGAAAGCTGTAAAGTTTCTTCACTTAGTGCATCATTATTAATCTATTCTGTGTTACGGGCAAAGTGTTTAATTGCATAGCATGCATTTGCACTGAAGGGTGTGCAGCTAGGCTGTTATGTTGCCAAGAGGTCGTAAGCCATAGGTATTGTGTAAAGAAGTAACAAGGGAGGTAAAACACATGAGTTGATCTGGACCATAAGGGATGAGGAGATTGAGATAAATGCTGGGCCTAATGAAAGGGAAGGAGGAGTCAGAGATATCGTTAGAAGAAGGGTACAAGTAGCTATGTGGTGAAGTGAAAGGTTTTAAGCGAACTGCTGTGATAATGGATAATTCAAGAGATATAAGAGGAAGAAATTAATATACGTGCAAAAACATAATATCATCAGGACATTGAGAAACTGAATACAGTCAAACCTCGGTTCACAAATGCCCCAGATCACGAACAATTCAGTTTACGAACAAATTTTCCGAACACAAAGCGTCTCGGATGACGTACTGTGTCTCGATTTACGAACACGTAAGCCGTCAACATCGTGGAGCAATAAGCTGGGAGTATCAGCGTTGGCAGTATTCGTAGAAGAAGAAAATACCCCGAGTCACCAACACCGATCGGCGAGATGGTCAGTTGCTGTGTAGCTTTCGTTCGCTCGAATTCACTGTGCCTTCTCTTGTATTTCAGTGTGTTTTGTGTTTTTTTTTTATAAATTATTAAATAGGACACCATGGGGCCAAAGAAAGACAATGATAGAAGCAAAGTGAAAAGAAATCATAGCCAAACATGAAAATGGTGTTCGTGTCTCTGATCTACAGAAGCAGCTACAAAAGGCGTTTGTGAAGGAAATGTCTTCAGAGGAAGAGGAAGGAAGGGAGGATGTTCCTACTTCTTT
>NW_019059762.1:354-35349 GCF_000696155.1 Zootermopsis nevadensis
CAGTAAAGGATTTGCTGAAAGTTTTGTATGAGAAGGCTTGTCAGCAGAAACTCTGGGGTCTGGTCCGTCATACAGCTGGGATGCTTGGGAAGAGAGTGGAAGACCTGGCAAAAGCAGTTACTGATCTGCTCGTTCGTCAGAAGCAGGTGATCTATCTATCACATTTACATTGATAGTTGCTTAAAAAGATATTTTCTGCCTGTATAGAACCTGTGTTCACAAAACAACATCATAGAACCTACCTTGAGCCAGTTGAGTCTACTTCACACCACATTTCTCTGAGATTCAATTTAATACTATCCTCACATCTATGCCTAGGGGTCTGAAGTGGTCTCTTCTCTTGAGATTTCCTTGTCAAAATTTTGTATGCATGTATCATTTCCTCCATGCATTTTACATGTCTGCCACATGCAGATCACCGTATTGTTGTTATTATTGTAATTGGATATATATTTTATATGTAAAATTTCCTCTTATAATTATCAGTGATTTGCCTTGTATTGTGCTCTTAAATGGGAAAGATAATTTATGAACATCTTGTTTGTTGGTATAATGTCAGAATAAGAAACAGTCAAGAGCTATAGTTTCTGTGGGCTTAACCAAAGGCTGTATATTTTTATAGGTGACTGTTGGTATGCCTCCTGCAAATGAGCATACCATCACAGCACCACTTCCAGAAATTGATCTGCGACAGTTGATTCATCAAGCGTATGGTGATGATGAGAGCACTGCCATGTTGACACAGGTATTTTCCTTTTTCTTTAAACAACCAGAGCTCCTTTTTTTTGAGACCTGTGCATTTGCCAGGTATGAGTGAGTGTGCCTATTTATTTGTCTATGTCTGTCTCCTGGTTTTTCTAAGTCTCAGGAAAATTTTGGTATGATATTGCTAAATAGACAATTACCACCTGCTTCCAATTACTTATGTACTCACTAACCCTTATCATCTTTCCATTTTATTCATTGTCACAAGTTGGAAAGAGCTTTATTTAATTACCTAAGGATCAATCAGTTACTAACATTGGTATGAGGCAGGTGGGTGGGTTTTTGATCTTCTGTTTTGACTGTTCCTACCTTCTGTTGACCTTGAGGCAATTGTGTAACCCATTTCTGAGATGAGAGCACACATAGAGCAGATTCTGTTACTTCTGATAGTAGATTTATCATGAGGATGATGGCTGCAGTTTCTTGTGATCTGTTTATCATGTGAGGGCCCAGCATACTTCATTATACCAAATGTTTATCTTTAGCAGAGGTGAAGTATTCAGTCTGTAAGTTGATAATACTACACACAGATGTGACTGGTGATCGAATCCAGGATCTTCTGAATTAGAGACTATTATCTTAATTTGAGACAGCCAACTCCTTCCAGTAGGTAAATGGTAAAAATGTCCTTGTGTGTGGGAGGAGTGGAGATAAAACACCACAATTATTGACCTCAGAATGAGATAGAGCTAAGTGGTCAGCTTCATGCTTTGGTCACTTTACCCATGGGAAAAGAATCACTAGTATCCATTTGATAAAGTGAGGGGTGGGTCTCAGAACTGGTTTAGATGTGGTGGCAAACAGAAAATGTACCTTCACCAGACATGTAATTAAGAATAACAGTGAAATTTTGTTTGACAGCTGCACATATGTGCATGTGCTTCTGACTCCTACTTTGGTCCAAGTAGGAAGTTGGTGTATTGTATCTTGCTGTCTGACTCTGTACTTTTTTCTAGGAGTTACTAGTGTACCTGGCTATGTTCATTAGAACAGAACCACAGCTTTTCCTAGAAATGTTAAGACTTCGAGTTGGTTTGATTATTCAGGTAAGTGTAATTTATGTTTACTTTTCTATGATTACAGCATGGAAATACACTCAAATTTACAAACTTCTAACTTGACATATATGTGGCTTTGAACTTCACACATATAACTTATTTTATCCATGAAACTGTTAATTGCATCATATTGTGGGGAATGGGGAGGTCTGGGTACTTGATTTATTATTTGTATAATAAATAGGTGATGGCCACTGAACTTTCTCGAACGCTGATCTGCACAGGAGAAGAAGCATCTGAACACTTGCTTAACCTGTCTCCATTTGAGATGAAGAATTTATTGCACCATATTTTGAGCGGAAAGGAATTTGCTATTAGCAGTGGTATGTTGCACACATTTTTACATACTATACTTTAAATAAGTACAAACATAGTCAGGAATTATATTGTAACTCTTCAGACATTCTTGGTGAGAAGGTACTTTCCTACTTTTGTGATTCTAGCATTAGCCATCAGGAATGCGGAAAATTGACTTTTATGCCATATTTTTAAGATTGTAGTACACTTACTTCTTGATAAATGACACTATCCTTTGCGTCATGATAAATAAATTATCTCACTAAGTTAAACAAGAGCAAAGGGAAATAAAATTTGTCACTTGTTTTCCTTTGCATGTAATTAATATGTATGTTATGAGATGGTACTGCCATGCACAGTATTTTATTTTCAGCCATTTCTGCTTCTGCACAGAAGTCTCTCTTCTCATAAGAACTATTACAATTTTACTAAGCAGTGTGATAATTCTTGTGCATGGCCTGCAACATAAGGTGAAGCAATATGATATTAAGAACCCAAAATTCACAATTATTATGATTTTTTCCCTTCTAATTTTTTCTTCTTTAGTTGGACGCGGGAACTTCTCAGTAATCAGTTGTAAATCAAGTCGTGTTAGTAAGGTAAGCATAAGCCATCCTTTTGAATAGATACTATTTGTGAAGGACATAGTAAAATTGTTGTAGAGTCTCCAGAGAATTGTACTGTATCAAAGTGGTAAAAATTACTGATATTTTTAAAACTTATGCCTCCCTCAGGGTCAGAGTTAAAAGCAAAATATGAGATGAACTTTTTGATCCAGCATACTGCATTATACAGTATCTTTCTTGAAAATTTTATTGCTGCTAAGTTAGTCAAGAAATGTTATACTTTTATGGAACCTAAATGTTCATTACTGGATTCACAAAAGTGTTCCATTGGACCTTATCCTGAACCAATTGAAAGCAGTCTATAGCACACACTGTTTCCTTTAGAAACATTTTAATGTTTTCCTACCATATGTGCCTAAATGTCTCAAGTGGTCTCTTCTCTCAAGGTTTTTTGTGACTACAACTGTATATGCATTCCTCATCTCCCATGTGCATGCTACATTCCCTGCTTATATCATCCTCCTTCATATGATCATTGTGATAATATTTGGTGAAGAGTACAAATTATGAAGCTCTTTGTTGTATAATTTTCTAAATCTTGCTGTTACTTCCTCTTTCCTAGGTCAGAACATTCACCTCAGCATCTTGTGCCCAAATTCCTTTAGGTCATGCCAAAGATTATATCCAAATCTGAGACCATTTGTGACATTTCAATCCTTGTTTCTTTCAGTGAGGGATTTTTATCCCCATGCTGAATCACTTTTGGCTGTACACAATAGCTTATTAACCCCTTAAAGCTCAATGGTAACTATATGTCCCACCTGCTTCAACAATCAGTAACTCTTAATTTTGTATTTATGGGTTTCAAATAATTCTCATTCTAAATACCAATTATTTCCTTAAACAGCATTAATCTTGATCTTTGTAATGGTGAAATGTTGAGTTTTCTTTGCAGTACAGACTGAATTTTTAAATATCATTTAGACAAGTTTCAACACAATTGTCCTTCATATATGGAGGCCATCTCTGCCTGAGGATGTGCTATATGGTTGTGGCAAGGGACTTGTGTAACATCAATTAACTGAAATAAAAATGCCCTCCCATATTAAACGTGGACATTCTGAGTCCACATTCAAAGACTTGATAATGCAGTCCTTACAATCTTATAAATTGTGAAGTATTTATAAGAATGTTAATTTCTTACAGAAGAGTCAGATTGGCAGCCTGTTAGGTGGTGACTCGGAAGGGACTGAAGATGTTGAACCGGACCGTCAAGGGCAGTGGCTGCGAAGACGCAGACTTGATGGAGCACTGAACAGGGTACCTAGGAATTTCTACCCTCATGTCTGGGGGGTATTGGAAAAGGTAATAGAATAACTTTTACATAATGGTGGTTACTTTAAAGTTTAGAGGTAAGAATCTTTTATCGTTTATTAACATATAGAAGTTAGTGTCTATTTCAGAATGTTATCTGGGATTGTAGCTTGACTGCCTCCTCCAAACCTTTCCCTGATTTTTTTAATAAGAATCATATTCTTTTCTTTCATGTTTGGAATATTCCCACAATAATGAAATTATGTTTATGTTTTTCATACTGTACAAAATATACGTATAATTGTAAGATTCAATAAGATATGTCTAAATAGCAAAATAACACCAAAATATGCTAAAATCAAAATAAAAAGTACATACTGTAATAATTTACAAAACAGATGAATAAATGAAAAACTTGCATTGTAATATAAAGTAGTTTTAAAGGAAAAACCTGAAGATGATGCTACGCATCGAAACATGTAGTAAATGAAGGCGCAGTATTGTAACATCGTAGTAACGATGAATAGCGCAAATTTTAAATTTTAACATCTGTAAATAAAGTTTGTGTATAGACCTGAATTATATTATATATTTTAATTATAAAACACAAACATGACGCATTTAAACTTTAAACTTTAAATATAATTGTAATAATTATCCTGAATTACCTTGGGTCACATTCCAGTGTTTGTAAATATTAACTTCAAAATCACAGCACACAAGTGACACTACAGGTAGCATGGGAACTTATGACACATGTTACAAAAGCATAAAAGCCTCCTATTTGTGTGTGATCAAGCATGAAAATGTATAAATGTACAAGACTTGTGAAAATATAGCAATCTGTAATTTACTGATATCTAGAGTCTGATATACATATTTTCTTCACAGTCTCAATTAACTCAGTTTGGGACAAGAAATTGTTCCGAATTAACTCACATTAATGGGTTTTTTCCCTCCCCCTCTCAAGAATAACCAACCCGAGATATCTCAGGATAATCAGGGAAGGGTTTAAAATCCCTACTATTGTTCTTGTCAGTAGTCTGCATAAAAGCATGTACCTAGAGGGAAGAAATTTAAAAATGGCTATTCCATTATGTGCACTTATGCTTCTAGTAGTTTTATTATTTAAGTTCCAAATGAAGTAACAAAACAATTAGTTGCAATCACTAGGTATGAAGTACAGACCTACTCTGCAAAGAATTTGTAAGCAGTACTGCACAAATAACCTTTTCCACTCAGTTGCCAGGTATTACATGTACCTGTAAGTGGCTTCCTGAAAATATTATGCATTTTGCCAACATCTTCCCATCTTATTCTGCACCAGATAACTTCTGAAGGTGAAACATTTTCATCAAATTAACTAAAAATCAATCAGTAATTGAACTGCAGCTTTTGTAGGTTAGTTTGTAACATCGAAATACCACTGCTTTGAGCCAGAGAGGGTAGTTGTAGTAAATTTCAGATTTTATAACAAGTTTCTTTATCTCTTACAGTGTCAAGGACTTGCCATTGAAGGTAGAGTTCTCCCTCAGAACTTGACACAAGAGGTGAGTGACACAATATTTAATGAGACTTGTTTTCCTTTCTGTTTCCATGTTACATGATTTTCATTTATGAGAGATAATTTTACATTTGTTTTCATACTATATTCTCTGGGTGGGTTTCTGTTTAATCCAGATTGTTTTGAAAAGGTTCTGTTGATTTGTATGTATAATTGTGACATTGCAGATGACTCCTGGAGAACTGAAGTTTGCTTTGGCTGTGGAGACGGTGCTTAACTCTATTCCCCAGCCAGAGTATCGACAGCTCATCGTTGAAGCTCTTATGGTGCTCACCTTAGTTACTGAATACAATATTGCTGCCTCTTTGGGAGGCATCATTGCAGTTGAAGATCTTGTGCACAAGGCCAATCAGATCTTCCTGGAAGACCAGGTCAGAAATCTGTCTCTCTGTTTTTTCAGTATCCACAGGTAATAGGAAAGGTTTGTGTTCTATAGGTTATCCTACAGATAACTGAATGGTGTATCTGAGTGGCTGGCACTCCTGTTTCCAAATAGGAACCTTGCAGGTTTGAGTATCAACCAAAGGGCCAGCTTAGTTTTCTTTGTGATTGTTATTTCCTGTTGGCAAATACTCCGATAGCATGAACATGACTATTTTCTTGGATGTTTTATTGTGTACGCTGGTAGAAATTGATGATGATTTACAGGTGCTTACTGCCTCCATCATCAGGGCTCTCTCTGATGATGAGAAAGTGTTGAATAAACTAAATGAAATCTTAGATAATGTTAACCATTATCATAAGTTGTAGTATGAGGATTTCCTTGTCTGAGCGACAATTTTGCATCCAATTGTTTATATATTAATGATGGGAAGATAATTTCCTGCTTCTGTGACTTACATTAACTATCAGAAACACAGGAAACTGGCATTTATTTATGCCAAACCATATTTGAAAGCTTTACAGATGGCAGGACAGACAGCTGACATGTAGGCATCTTGGCAAATATAACATATCTCAATAAGTAGAACAGAAACAGTAAATTTAAAAGAGACAAAAGTTGCTTCCCCTTTCTGACTATCATGATGACTAGGAAAGCAGTGTAGTGATTCACGCTGAAACATGTAGAAAGTTTGGTACAGAAAATATTAACAAAGTCTGCCAAATAGAATGCTTGTTATGTTACAGTGCATGCTGTTGCTAAGTTCTCAGCTTGTGCAGACAGGCATCAAGCTGCTCTCATAAATACACATCATTGAGCATGATTGAACATAATGTTACAGATGAAAGTGAATGGGGATGCAACACTTTGTTGTGCAAAGCCAAAAGATAAGAGAGAGATAACATCATGTGGGGGACTTCTGTGTGGAGGAGCAGCTTACATCTGTCAGCATTTTTATGACAGTGCACCAAGCGGTAGCTACGGCACAATGACGTATGTTACACGAGCAGTTGCTGCGCTTTTGGACTGCCTACCACGTGAAGGAGAGGTGGACTGTTCTGTAAGTTGAAATGTCTCAGGTAATGACAAGTATGAAACCAGAGATTTGGAAGCAGTGAATAGAATCCAAAGTAAAAGATACAGACAGACATACACAGTTAATTATCAGGGTTCTGAAAAGGTCAGAAATTTTAAAAAACTTCCTAATTTTAATTTCTAGGTAGTTAATATATAAAGAGGCCCTAATATTTTGGTAATTTGACTATTACCCTCTGTTAGTAGTGTAATGCTTTTCCCTTATAAATACTGAAGTTCGTATTTCTGATAGTGTGATTATAGTATACCATTCCGAAACTTTTCTTTGTAGAACACAAAATGAAGAAAGTGTGTTAATAAAATTACAAAATAACTGAGATTGAAGTAAGGATTTATATTTTATTTTGTGAACCTTGGTCTTCTGGGTTGTGACACCATGTAGTCACAGAAATGCTTACCAGTATTTCAGAGGAATATGTCACCTCTATCTTCAGGGTAAAGAGTAGTGAGGTTATATGTTCCCTCAATGCATTGGTAACCACCTGTAAGACTACATGGCATCACAACCCAGAAGACCACATTCAGTTATCATGGCCATGAAAACTTCAGCTCGCATATCTTTGTATTTTATTTAAATTCCTATTTTTTGTTAATTCCTGATTCATTGGCAATATATTCTGTCAAAGAAATGTAAACATGTGCCCTCTACAACTCTTTTTCACTTCTGAGTACCAGTATATTTTTTCCTAGAAAAAATAAAAGCACTATAGATACTAAAATAACATATGGCATTTTTATTGTCCATTTTGAGGTGAATTGGCAGATTCTTAATTTTATAGTCATGATCATCATGGATTATGGACCAGCCTCAGAATTATCTCTCCAGTGTTTCTCTGCCCGTAGGTTTATAACTCCACGTTGCCTTTACCCATTCTACTATAGAGCCTTTTCATCCCTGTAACTATATTATGAACTACAGGTTTCTCACATATTTCTATTTTGATAAGTTCACATATCCTTTATTTTTGTATTTACTTTTAAAGATATATTTCGTTCCCTTGTCTGTCCAATAATCTCATCCCATCACTATGTCTCAGGAACCTCATTTAAAAATCTTGAATTCTTTTTTAGCACTTTCATTACATATTATTACTACTAGCTGGCAACACTTTGTAGTACAATATTTGATGCGAAGACAGAAAAATGCACTTTTTGGTTTCATATATTAATTTTCCTATAATTATTTGGTATTCATTATGCAGAGGCTTGGTAATTTTTTAAAATGTAGCTTTGTCACTGGAACATAGCTTCCTTCCCTATCAGCAGGAGTATTTTAAAATATCTATCATTTTATTAATTCGCTTTGGAATATTTCTTGTCTTGAATGAAATATATACTGTTCAACCATCAGTGGTCAGTAGCAAGAATTTGTGTCCCAAAACTATAAGCACATAATGTACTTCGTATTATTTCAGATTAAATATCTTTAAACGTTTTATAAATTAATATGAAATATATTTATAGTCATATCTGTTAACATTGTAAGTAAATACAATTCAGGTTATGGTTATATTAACATAACTTGAAATCTGGCCATGAAATGAATGACAGTAATTTTCATATATCTTCTGTAATGTCAACATTGATTAGATCAGCAATTTCCATAAGTACCTCAGATTTCTCTTTGTTCCAGACATTGTATTCTCCTCAGAATTTTGTACCTTCAGTTTATTTTCTTCCATCAGCATGAGAGAGATGTTTTGCACCCATATATGTAAATCACATCTGGAGTCCATATGCAATAATTCAGAATCTTGAATTCCATAAAAAAGGGAAAGGCTTTTAGGAATACGTGAACTATATAGTATAGCCTGTGTAAGAAAGATGTATTTTATTTACTTCAATACTGATTTACATGTGGATGCTGTTGTAGTGCAGACTGGAATTAGGAACCCTGTTTCCTTGAAAATGGATTTAACTTTGAAAGCCATGATGATGGATTTCTGGAAGAGAGATCATGAATCAGTTTCATTCTGCAGAATGAGCACATGTCTATAGTATGAATTCTTTTTATGAGATTTGAGGTTCTCATGGCAGTAACACCATGTGGACTGGTAGGTAGATACCAGTGTTTTTGATAAATGTACTGTCTTCATCTTAAGCCTTGAAAATGGAGATGGTATATTTCTTTGAAACATCTACAAGTCCACATGTTATTACTACCCAGAACACAAACATTAACAAAATCCTTCTGTCATCCCATTTCCTGCCATCATTTTTTTCCACTGGCTGATAAATTGGCAGGTATTTACAGTTTAATGTATAAAGTTATGAGTCTACCACTGTTTCGTTACTAGGCAGTCATATACAGTGCATAAGTAATAGAAAAAATGTGTGATGTCAGAACCTTTTGTTTTACAACCTGAATTTAATAACAAGTATGAATAATTTATGTTTCTTGCTCTGCACGGGGACAAATCTATGGTACCAGCTCCATATTTGGCAGTCCAATCTAGCCTCTCTTGCTTCAAGGATAAAAATTTAAAAAGAGGTGTTACAGAAGAGTTCTGTAAGAAATCAGTTATTCAGCCCCAACAGGAAAGATAACATTTTTTTCAGTCAGTATGTATGTGTGTATATGTACTGAAATTATTATTTCAGTACATTTTATTTTTAAAAAATTATAAAATTATGGGGACAGTCACTGATTTCCTGAATGATTACATCATTTAATTTTGTTTCCATCAGTTTTAACTTACTTTCTTCAGTTTATTCAATTTGAAAATCAGTTGGTCAAACTGAATTCCATTGTTATTATACTATAAGTAATGTCATTAGCCTTTCTGCATGGGGTATGTAAATCCCAAATTCTAACCTGCTAAAGGAAAAGTTTTCTTTGATAGTGTGTCCACTTCACTAGTCCCACCATTTAAAATCAATAAATGACTACAATTATTTACTCAATGAAAAATCAGTAGTAACATACAGTGTATGGCACTTCATGTTAACCAGTTAAAACATATGGGCGGCCATCTAGACCTTGGTACTAGATTGTCAGTTTCACACTACAGTCACTTTTTGACGTAAATACATCTATACGGAAGGGTCATTCAGCAAAAAAGCGTAACAAAGTTGTGTAAGATCCATATCAACAATGTGTAAATATGGACCGACAACAATGGTCAGCTTTTATATGAACGCCTGCGTGCATTGTTATGTTACCTAATAAACTAATTGTTGTGTCATCTGTTTACTCAGCATTGTTGTGTTACATTACTGCCGTCTACAATCCGCTTTCGTTATTGCGGAAAGAGCTGAGCTGTGAATCGCTTGTAGAAGAAGTGTGTCGTGGACTAGATAATTTTGTGCCGGTAAAAACATCTTAGAATATCACAAGTACTTATCTTATATGAGAATTATTACATTACATTACCGAGGTGTATTTACATCAGATTCTCCGGAACCGTGGTGCCACTGTCAACTTTTCACCCATGAAAGAACCCCTAGTACTCAGTGGATCAGAGGCTGGTTTGGATGTATGGCAAAGAGAAACACATCTCCAGCCAGGAATCAAACCCCAGGCACTTTACTGACTAAGCTATCCTGGCTCATAATCTATATGAAAGGAAAGTCATTATGACCTGTTTTAAAGTAGTCCTAGCATTTGCCTTGACGCATTGAGGAATACCATAAAGAACTTCAGAGAGTAGCTGAAATCCATGCCAGGAATCAAACCTGAGATATCCAGAATATGAAGCAGGAGTGCTAAGCATTATATGGGGACATCTGGTATGCACTTACTGTTTCTGTAGAGCTACTTCATGTTCTTCTAAGACAGCCTTCACGGTACACATGTTTCAATGGTTGTGGCTTGTTCATTTCTGCCTCCAAATTAATTTGTTTCTTGATAGCCTCAAACATAGACAACCCATACCATTCTAATTCTTCTTCAGTGTACTATATCAGATGTAAGAACACAAAATTAACTTATTTTAATATATACAGTGGGCTGTATGACTGAAGAATTGGTAGAAGCTTAGGATAATGAAATCAAGGAGAGTATATTGGGCTAGACATATGGCTAGGATGAGAAACACAAGAAATGTGTACAAATTTATGGCGTGGAAACCTGGAAAACATCCTCTTGGAAGACCACACAGATAAATCACTGAGATGGATCATGCAGAAATAATAGGTTTTAAAATGGGACGTGGATGGTCCTGGTTCACAATAATGTCTAAGAGTTGATTTTGTTATTAGTGGTGTAAATCTTACATTCCGTTAACAGAGTATCTGAAGAAAATGTTTGCGAGGATAAGGTGGATGAATTTCGTTCATGCAGCCTTCTGACCTTCAGATTCTACTACCAGTGACAGGTTAGTCTTCTGGGTTATAACACCATGTATTATAAGATGCTTCTGATGTTTTCGAGGGACTTACTGCCATCATTTTTATTGCAGAAGTTATGACAGAAGGAAGGGGTACATGTGGGTTGAAAACAGATAGGAAGTTAAGTTGTGGCTAATCAAGACACCTCTACTCTCAACTAGTCACTTCTTCACTGAAGAAGTATGTTTGTTCAATGTCATTTTTTACTTTTAATTTCAGAGCCCTACTATATATTACATTATAGCTATTCTTTTTCAACTAATCCAAACCACTATAATCTTTTCATCTCATAACTTCACTGAACATCTATAACCTCCCATATTCTAATTGTCCCATTTTGTTTCCACCATGATGCTTTTGAATATTCTGGATCATTTGCATGTATTTAATTTTTACCTTTTTGTATGACTGTCCTTTTTCAGTACTATATATTAACACTAATTTAAAAGACACTTCATATATTTGCAATTTACATAGGCCTGGGGTCTCTCTCTTCTGTTATGTCAGACCATGAAACTTACAGCGAATTTTAATTGGCTTACAAACAAGTGAAGAAGAGCATTGAAATAAGAAAGACTGTTCTACCATTAACTCTAAAAAAGGATGCAATATTTGTTATAAGAGTTTAGTAATTCAGCAGAAGACTTACATTTCCCAAATATTTTTTGTATGTGTTGTACACATCTTCTCTTTTAACAGGATCATCTGGATATAAATCTTTCTTTAGCAAAGCTAAGAGCATTTTACGTTTCAGCTTGGAGGCAAGAAGGGACTGCAAATCACATGCTGGTGTCTGAAATAAACATATATCCTTCTCTTTATTTGTCCTTACATTTAATGTTGAGGGTAAGAGTATGTGGAACTTAATCTTTGCCCCTTATATGTATCCATGTCACAGATAGATAACTTTATATTTACCTAAGAGGAGATAAAAACATGTAATTAAAATTAGTCACCTTGAGAATGTAGTGGTCCAAACCATAGTTTTCATGAATCAGATCCAATGCTCTTTGTGTCATAATGATAGTCATGTGCTTGTCAAGAATCTCACTGTAGACAACACTACGAAGAAGCGTCGGAAACCAGAAGTGAGGCACACGTCGCCGAGTTGGATCACGTTTTTGGAACCCCTTCACAATCCCCTCTCCTCCCCATAAGCCTTGATGACATTCATTTGGGTACAATACTGGGATTGGAACATTCTGCACAGGAGTTCTGTAACAGATTAAACTTTATGGGTGCCTATAAATTCTGCATCAAACCAATGGCACATGTCTCAATGGACTGGAGAGTCTCACAAAAAAGAATTTGTTGAATAAGTGACATCCACAGACTGCAAAGTCTTCAACTTTTTTTAATGGAATATGGTGTGTTTTCACTCTACTGCGCTGCCTTTGATGGCAGGATGAAGTGATAAATCCACATTCCATCAATGTGACACTGCAAGCAAGGAACTCTTGACCCAGTGTACAGCATTTTGGTATTCACAGGACAATAATGAATCAACTCCTGGAGCAGTTTCATTTGGAATGTTTTGTCCATCCATCTTGCAGACCAGACCATGCACCTTGCAACTGAAGTTCATCAAAGGAAAAACTTTGACATGAAATGAAAGCTGAGGTGTGCTGGTGCATACAAACACTGAGCACTGATGTATTGCTGGAACAAATGTCAGTATTGCTCTAGTGATAATGTAAAGAAATAGAGGGTTTGTCCATTAATAATTGTGGACATCTATGTCAAGTAATTGATATGAGGGTAACACACCACTCATACTTTATAGATAACAGTTTACCAAGTGATGTAATTATTCTCAGATTTGTCATATGAGTGGCTCATGAACGGTGAAGGGGATTTGGATGGAGGCTGTCTTGACCTATTAAATTGTATTACCAGCATTCACTTGGAGAGACCGAGAACCATATAAATGATTAGCTAGAGCAGCTAGTAGTAACCAGCCAAGATTCAAACTAGGTACCTCCTGAATACATGTCTAGTGTGTTAATTTCCTCAACTTGCTTGGTCAGGGGCCAGAACCCTGAATATGGGCATGATGGTATCACAAAAATAATGAAGCTTATATTTCTCATCCATATGTGAATATTTACTCACTATGAGATCTGAGGTTCTCATGGCGGTAAATATATCAAAGTTGGTCTTCTGGATAATAACATAATATGAACTTGTAGGCAAGTACCAATGTTTCAGGGTAACATACTGCCTCCATCTTCAGGGTTGTCACTGTCAACCTCTGAAGATTAATAATCCTGCATTCAAGCATGTATTATATACTGTATCAAACCATGATAATGGCATCACATAAGATTGTGTTATCAGGCCTCTTACAAGGTCTGCCTACTTTCTCATTCTCCAAGTGCCAGTCCTGTGAGTACAATCAGATGGCAATATTTATATTTCTTTGTTTCTGATACTACCATAGTGTGACAATCCAAAATACTATTTTCAGTTTTTTAGTAAAAAAGCTTTTATAAGCTACATACACTACTCCTGTCTCTGGGTCCCGCTTCCATTTTCCAGGTTCAGGAATGTAGTGAACAGGTGTCGGTTTCTGTTTTTTCCATTCATACCAAAATTTCTTGTAAGCTTCAGGAAGTCGAGCAGCTACACCAACTGAAAAGTTATCTGGTCTCTGAAATCTCAGTATTCTGTTTGGAACCTACAAAATAAAAACATACATTGAATTCAGAACATTGCACTTTTAGTGGAGAATGATGTGATACCACATGATATGATGACAAATCAGAAGATAACCTGGCCAGATCAATTCAAAGGAAATACAATTTTGATCCAATTCAAGGCAGGGACAGAAATTCCTTTCTGCCATCATATTCAAAGTTAATGTCAAGCCACCCATCCCACATTTATCAAGGACTACCCCTGGGGTAAAGTCACTTGGGACATTATGCAGGTCACTCATTTCAATTTCATGTATAAGTCATCTATAATTCATTGCTTTTACTTCCAGATTCTGTAGTGCTTATGTATACCTTCTTCATAATAAAAATGGAAGATTGTGTATGGATTATTCAGAATGTATTTTTTATTAAGTATTCATGTAACTTTTCACTCTAAATCCAATCAAACACAAAGTCAGAAATGAAGCCTTCTAGATAAGGACTGAGGTGTTGATAATATGCTGGCTGGCCAGCCCCATTGTATACATTGTGGTCAGTGATGGATAAGCAAGGAGCAAAGATGGAATAATGACTGGTTGTGTAGAAACTGAGGTACTTTGAGGAAAACTTGTCCAATGACTGCCCTTGCATTAAATGCTAGCTTATGAAGTAAGAAACTGGCATTTAACCACCTCCATAGTATTCTGCTGTCCCTTCTGGTTAGACTAGGTTATGCATGCTTTATCTGTAAGGGTGGTGGGAAGAAACTTGAGGGAGCCTTGCATACAAATTCAGCCCTTTGTGGGCTCTCATTTAATTTTACAACATGCTGACCACGTATGTCTGTATACTCACATCTGATGACTTTCAGGTTTATTTACAGTATTGTAACATACACAAACTGTCACTGAATTTGGATTTTATTTAAGGTTACTGGTTCTAATACAAATCATTCTAATTTATCAACTGCCTCAGTTGTGTGTCAGGGGTGTTGATATGAGATCGAGCTGGAGAATAGGCGGTGGTAGTTACACATTCTCAATTCGATTGCATGAGGTACCTGAGGAAAAATAGGCAATGACAGCCACTCCTGGATCTGATGTGAAAAAGGGGCTTTATAATACGAAACAGGATATGTAATGAAACAATTAATCCAAACAAGCTATGTCAAGTACATGATAAAATTAAATATAGCACGATGTATGAAAAAACTATGAAAAACAACACCTAAAGTAATCCTGTACAATACCTCATAAACTTTCCTGCCGTTCATGGTTTCAGTTTCTTTCCATAATTATGTGTTTGAATATGATGATAAATTCTTTTTTGAGTTTATAACCTCATTCCTAAGTTGGTAGCATGTGAACAGCTGTTATCGCTACTTCCAGTGTAAGATTGTATGAGAATTTTAATAGCCATAGAATAACTGAAATTTGTCATTTATTCAGATTTATCTTATTTTTATTATTAAGTTAAATATTACAATTTATTACGAACTAAATGAAGTCTACAGAACTGTGTGTTATTCTATATTTTTGAACTGTTTCGAAGGGTGTCTGTTTCTGCTTACAACTTATATATGTATGTATTATAGTGCGATATACTAGACAACAACTTCCGTTTTAGGAGCAGTTCTTTTTTTATTCTTGTAATACATTAAACATATGGTAATGGATAGAAGTTATTTTTGTTGAAGTCATATGTATTGAAATTATATGTACTTTTTATAGAAAGGTTTTATACGAATGAAGTAGTTACCGTTCGAACGATTTTAACGGACGCTGTGTGGAAGTCCTCACGAAAGTAATTAATTTAAAATGGTGAGATGATCGTTTGGCAATATGTCCATACATGATTGCCAAGGTGTGCCATAATAATTCGGTAAATACACAAAGTATCGTCTTATTGTTTTATTTCATTTGAATGGCGTGAAAGGAATTTGTTTATATGGGCCATGTGCAGAATTTGACATTTGGATTATCGTATATAATAGAATTTATTTACAGCAAATAATTCCTTTATTGGCCTAAGCCAGGGATGTAGAACATGTCACAACAAAAATACAATATTTGTTTCTAATACAAATACAAATTACATTGTTGTGACAGTGATTTACAGTATGCTACAGTATTACTGCAAAAAATAATTATACAAGAACGCATTACCACTATTGCTCACATGTATTTATAATAGCTGAGAATTTTGGGTTGAGTAAATTTTTCTATGGGGTAGGCGTGAGATAGGAGATACCCTTTTGTTCCAAGGTTAAACTTTATTATATTGTGATTATGACCTTTGATAGTAGGGAAGATTTCTGAATAGCTTAATTCCAGTATAGCAAACTCAGTTTTGATATATACTGATGTTAGCATTTGGCACATGAAGGTTATATCTGTATTTTGTATTTATATTGTGGATAACTGAGTTTATTTGAAAAATCTCTAGTACAAATGATGATAATGAGAGCAAGAATTCACTGGCTAGTAAAAGAATATTAAATTTTGTAAATAATTTCCTATATGAGGCTCTCCTTTTAGTATCTACTGTTATTCTTTCTTTTGGATGTAAAGTACTTTTTTGCTGTCTGTTGAGTTTCCTGAGAAAATTATTCCGTAAGACATGATGGTTTGAAAGTAAGCAAAGTAGACTAATTTTAAAACTTCTGTTTCCATGAGTTATATGACAATCCTCATAGCAAATTGTGCTGAGCTTAGTTTAGGGATAATGTACTGAATATGCATTTTTCAGTTTAAGTTGTTGTCAGTTTGTAGAACAAGAAATTTAGTTGCTTCTACTTTTATTTTTGTAGATCCTGTGGACATAATATGAACAAATTTTGACATTGAGAAGAAAATAATGAATGTGGTTTTAGTAAATACATTGACTGTCAGTAGTGAACTGTAATAAGTTATTGGGTAGCTTTGAGTATAATTCCTGTTTCACATTCTGGGTCTATCTGTGAGTGTAGTTGAAATCATGCCATGACCAATTGTAATTGTAGTTTGTTATTTAATAACACAGTATGGACTGTACATATTATGTAAAACTGGTGAAAATAAGTTGACTCTAATGCATTGTTTGTTGGGAATGAATCCAGTAAGGACTGAGAAAAGCAGAAAATCTATAGGACAGCTTCTTGGCCAACAGAGTATCTCTCAAATACAACATACATGCACTGCTGCTAAGTTATCTTCCAGGTATTGAAAGCAGAAAGTTACAGTTGATAGATTAAGTAGTGAGATGAATGGGTCTTCAGTACTGTAAAGGTGGCAAGGAAGTGTGTAGATCATCATAGCCCATTACGGTTTTTTACATTTAGTATATTACACTTCTAAAGCAACAGTAAATCTTAAGGTTGTCAAAGTATTGTTATTAAATAAAATGGTAAATATGTAGGGAGAGCAACCACGGAAAGCCCTCCACTGCATGAAACGCAGCCTGTCTTTATCGTATTGTGTCATGTGATTATAATTCATGCTTTTTACATGGAAGATATTGCTTAGACTGTCTGTCCTGATTAAAGTTTTTCATGGTCTTCCTCATTTTCTCCAGACTAGTACCTTTGAATAGCCTGTTTTTAAGTACTGAGTGAAATATTTATACATTGGAAGGCGACACTAAAAATTGTCAGGTTATTTCTTGTTTTTATGGGTTCAAGATAACCTCTAGTTTACATGAAGTTCAAAGTAAACTATAGATTTTTTGAAAAATGGCTCATACAAAATATTGGTACTGGGTATAAAATAAAGATCTCATTAAGATGTACATCTTTTATTAGCAAAACTTTTTTGATATGATTATTTTACAAAATAAAAGGAAAATAATTGTTAGCTCTATGCATTGTGATGTCTGCAGTTTGGTTAACATTTGCTGCACTAGATTTGTGTCTGAAGTAAATGAATATCTATTCCACTGACATACTTAAAATAACAAATAACACATTTAGAAAATATGTATGCTCCATTGGAGTATACCTTTCCACTCTTGTTGAAAGACTGTGACTTTGCCATTATAGATATTGTTCTGTTCCAGAATAAGAAATGTGGTGGAATCCTGGAGCTGGTACTGGGGATAACCCCCCTGTCTCATATCATGAAGAAGAAGAAGAAGAAGAAGATCTGAAAGATCAGTTTCAGCAACAGCAAGAGAAGATAACACAATTGAAAGAGCTATTGAAACAGAATGAACAGAAATTGGTGAACAAAGAAAAACAAGTTGAGGTAAATAAAATTGTTTCTGTCATAGTAATGAAGCAATCATAAATTAACACATTCAAGATTGTTGCTTGTGCTGCCATATTTTTTGGCAGCCAGGCCCCATAATCTTAAAGCACGCGTAAAATGCACTGTGTTCTTTGCACAAAGTTCATAAAATATATACATAAGATGAGGTATTGTCTGTGTCCACATGTTTCATCCCCAAGAATACTTGATGAATTTGAATTAAGTTTGCTATTGCAAGACTGGTGAGGAGATTTTATTGTGAATTATTTTTGTTATTTCTAAATATGAAAATCACCACATGCTTCTAATTTGAATGTAACATAATCATAGATATGTTTAAGATATTTTTATGGGGTGGGTCATTTTCATAAGTACTCATGTATATCACTCTTCATATTTTCCACAAAATTTTGTAAAAGAATGTGGGTGAATTATATGATGAAATACCATATGAAACATCAAAGGAAGCCACATCTCCTAAAGCAGAAAAACTTACAAATTAGTTTTTTACAGATGCTTGAAGATGTTTCTATATTTCATTTACAGCAATATGCCACAAAACTTTCTGACATTAAATCACGTTCAAAAGCAGCCAAACGCAAGGCAGTGATGCAGAAACAGGACTGTACAGAACATCAAGCACAGGTGATGGATCCTAGAACCCCAAAAGTTGAAAGTCTTAAAGAGGAAACGTCACCTCCTGGGAAGAGCAGCGCAGAAAAGGTGCCAAAAGGAAATCTGATCCTGCTACGAAAGAAGCTAGAAGAAAACAGGTACGAGCAATTAATTGCATGTCACAAGGGCTTTACCATTATTTTGTTACTGGGGCTGGAATACTTTTGATCAAAACCATACTATGCACTGCACCATCCCAGAAGACAGTGAACTTCATGGATAAATCACTTCACTGATTTCTTGGTTTAATTGTAGAAGATGATACTGAGATTTTGTATTCTTTGCTAGTCTTGTTCTGAAACATTGCTTCTGACAAGTGACTAATTGCTTCAAGTAGCTATGAATGACTTTTCTCACAGTGACTAATTTCTTTGAATGCAATGAGTGAGTTTCTTTGCAGCAACTGCCTGGCTTGAGAGCTTGAATTGCAGCACTTCATGCTGGTTTGAACATCTTATCTCAGTTCACAACCAAAATACAAGATTTTGTGTCTTACTGTTTACATATATGAACCTGTTGGTGACTGGCTACTCAGTAGTCCTTTGGTGTTTCATGTATATTCCCACGTATCAGCCAAACTATAATTTGGCAGTGTCACATCCTAACAGTGAGAATTGCCCAAGCTGTTATAATGGCATATGGCAGAGGAATGAAACCATATCCTTAAATTTGTCACAAGTATTGTACTTAACCCACGAGCAGACATGTTACCAGTACCTGTTTTAATTAAGAAGAATGTGATGGACAGTACACCATTTCTCTTGTCAAATTGCTTGTTCCCACTCTGCTTAACATTTATACATAATAACTAAGAAATCCGAGTTTCTCTGTTGTGAGGGTTGTTTACTTGGATTGAAACCAAGGCTTGTTTGGGCACACTATGGTCAGCTATTTCATCAGTTAAATATCTGTAGTTGTTGTAAAATGTTCAAATTTCTTTTCCTATCCAGACCAGCTATGGGGCCCACCCAGCCTCCTATCCAATGGGTACTGGGACCCTTTCCTGGGGGTAAATTGTGGCTGGGGCATGATGCTGACCACTCACCCCCATCTAGTGCCGAGGTTAAGAATGAGTAGGAGCTATACCTCTTCTCCCTCCAAGTGCCTGCATGCCATATAGTGGGACACCTTTCTTTTCTTATATGACAGAGTGGACACTGCTATTCAATTTGAGATTTAATTATTAATTTAGAGGAGAGTGGAAGTTAAAATATTATTAATATCATACTCATAGAAACCTGTTATGAGACTTTGAAGAAAGTACCTTAATACCTTATTTTAACTGTGTTATGCAGGTTGAAATTTGAACAACGTGGTAAGGAACTTAATGAAAACAAGAAGGGAATTTATGAAATGGTTCAACATCTGAAAACCCAGTTGGATGAGAGGGATATAATGATACAGGAACTGCAAAGAGGGCTTCAAGCTAGCCAGTCAACTGCCAAGCTTCAAGAAATTAAGGAACATGTAAGTTATGACCCTGTAACTACTATTAGCTGGTAAACTTCATTGAGGAGAAACCTTTTTGAGAAAGTAGCAGTCATTCAGCTTGTTAAGAAATTCCCCATCTCTTATGTGATAAAGAATTTATTTGTTACTGTGTTCACATTGGCCTACCTCTGGACCCTGTCCTGAAGCAGAAGAAACCATTCCACATCATGACGTTCTGTTTCTGTAATATCCATTTTAATATTATCCCATCTATGTTTAGATTTCCCAAGTTTTCTCTTCCTGCCAGTCACAAATTCAGAGTACTGTATTTGTAAGAGTGTTTTCTCGAGTCTTTTACTATTACAGTCAGTATTATATGTAAATGTAGAGTTAAGCTGGGCCTAAATATCCCACCTAACAGTGGCTAGTGGAACCAAAGCATCAGGCTCTGCCCACTTTATCCCTGGGCAGAGAGCCTTCACTACCCATTGGATGTGACACTGGGTGGATCCCAGTGGACAAGGTGGCAAAGAGAAAAACCTCTGCATCAGTCATCTGGCCCACATCCAGCCACTGTCCAGACAGATTTCCCATTTTATTTGCAGTCAATATTGGGATTATACATGTACAGGATTCAGTGGGATCTGACCTTGCAGGTATAATATTATTAGAACAGCTAGTAGATGTGTTGTAACATGTTCTTATTTAAATTTCATTTGTAAATTTACAATATTTAACATTTATTTTAGCCATACATTGTAACATTAGTTGTAATGTTTGCACTTGTTGCTGTATGTTGAAGTGATGTCAGTTATGATGAATGTTTTACTGATGTATATGGCAGTTAGTGATTCAGGAATATGTTGAATCTTTGTATTCTCCTACTAGTGAGGTACTTAGATCTTAAGGATATTGGTTGTGAGGCTGGCGAGATGGACGGAACTGGCCCAGGATCATGTCTAATGGCAGGCATTGGTAATAACAGCATTCAGCTTTTGGTTTCTGCTATGCAAGTCCAGTAACATACATATAGTGATGCTGTGCATATTTCATACACTTAGGTTTAAGGCTTCAGAAACATGATCATCCACTGCCACAGGTGAGTTAGCAGAGCTTGGTGGTGGCTATAAAAGTACTTGCGTACATCATTTTCTATGGCTAAGGAGATTTTTCTAAGTGTTTAGTAGATTTCATTTCAGTTTCTGCATCCTTGCCTGGGTTAATGTTAAAAGGATTAATAATCACTGGATCATTACATAGCTGAATTTTTTCTTCCAGATAGCAACTTCAGCTGAATTTTTAAGTCAAACACCAGAAGAACTGATTACACAGATTGTTTATAGAGACAATAAGATTGTCGAGCTTAATGATAAAATTGCTGAACTGGAAACCACCATCCTGGATTTGCAAGAAAACTTCCGTGAAAAGGACTCTGTGATTGATGCACGAACCAAAGCAATTACACTAATGTCAGAAGATTTCTCAAGAAGAAACAAGGTAACATTGGATAACCTGGAGGAAACACGAGAAGAGATGAGAAAAATGCAAAATAACTTTGTGGCACAAGAAGTAAAAATGAAGGAAGAGAATGAAAGACTGAAAGAGGAGGTGGCAGCTAAGGATCATAGGTAAGAGCAACAGTTGACTGATTCTTAGGTTATTTACTGCTACTTTTATGAACTGCACTGCATTGGCATTGAGGTTTAGAATGATTATGAATGAAGCAGTTTCCTCTTTATAGTAATGTTCTACAATTTTGCTTTAGCTTGATGGACCAAGGAAAATTAACTACTGTACAGCATTTGGTAAGATATTTTTCAGAAAGTATTCCTTGATTTTGAATGAAACTGAGAAAATATTTTCTCATTATTATCCAGGATGCACCTCTCCTTTATATGACATCTATGTAGGGATGAATCATGTATATATTTTGAGGTGAATGTTCTGTTCACGCAAACCTATACAAGTGTAAAAATAATTTCCATGTCATAGGTCAATGGTTATTCAAGGATTAAACTAAAGTGGCCACCAGAAATGGCAGAAATGGTTTTCTAAATTGATAATATTTTTGTCAACCACTAGAAGGTCTTTCATGAAGAATGCAGAAAGTTAAACAAAGTGCCTCAAAATTTGAAGCAAATTAGAAATACCATGCTGAGAGACAAATTGAAGTGACTGTATTTTTCTTCATTGTTAAAAATGGTTGTAAAATAAAAAATACAAAAACCTACATATCAATAGAAAGGACAAACCTGTACTTACAGAGACACATGATATTTTAAATACCTTTGAGGTGTGTAATAACAACTAGCATATTTTATATTCTAATACACTACACAGTATGCAAAGTTTTAGCATATTATTGCAACTATAATCCTTAGCTGAGTCTTTATTTCTGAGCAGTTGACTCAATTCAGAGTAAATAGGTATGTAAGCAAGATTCTACATATTTCCTGTATATTGCAGGTTGCTTGAATTGGAAGACAGTGTTAAGTATTTGGAATTGATCAGGTTTGACCTGAGTACTAAGAATGCAGAACTGCAGGAGAAAGTGGTAAGAGTTCAGGAACAGAATCAAGAACTGCAGAAGAGGCCAATGGAAGAGCAAGATAATACAAGAATGGAGGACCTCACTCACCAACTGGATGATGCAAATAAACAAATCATGAAATTAAAAGTGCAACAAAAGACCAAAGTGAAGAACCTGACTAAGCAATTAGATGGATTGAAGAAGGTAGGTGTTTCATAGTCTAGAACAAACATTTTAGATAGTGGTGAAGCTTATACACCTGTCATTAAATTTGTAATCTCCTTTATTACTGCCAAGTGTTTTTTTATATTTCTTTATATTACTCATTTTAAGAATATCTGTTTTAGTATAAGAATAATATTTTGCCAGAATCCAGACTGGCCTTGGGGCCTACCCAGCCTCCTGTTCAGTGGGTACTAGGGCTTTATTACCAGGAATAAAGTGGCCCAAGCATGAAGCTGACCATTTAGTTTTGAGGTTAAGGTTGTCGAGAGCTATACCTCCACTCCTTCAGGGCATGGTACTTAATTATACATCAGGGATAACTTCACCTGTATATTATGTGCCAGCACAAAGGAAGGATTGTGAAATACTGCCCTAACTGTATTGTTTCTTTTTTGTCCTTTATTTCTCTTTCTTTTCTGTATTCCTTATTTAGTTCCTTTTGTTCTTTTCTTTCTTTTATTCTTTTCTTACTTTTCTTTCTTTCTTTCTCACCCTCTTCCTTACCTTTGATTTGTTATTACAACATCCATCCCCTGTTTTTTTTACAGTGGTTTGGTAGAATAGTAAATTAAAAGCCGTTGAGCTTGTAGTAAAATTTGATATGTGGTTTTTCCATTTTCAGATGTCTGATGCCAATGAAGAGATTGTGAAGCTTCAAAACAGAGTTGCAGAACTGGAAGAGGACAAAGGTAACCTACAGTTACATCTGGTAGACTTTGATGAATTGAAAGGTAAAAACAAATTTCAGGACAAAATTCTGTTTTCCATTCTGTTGCACCACTGAACTCTGGTTGTGGTGCTATCAAGTTTTTAGAAGCTATCGTGAAAATGTTGCATTATTCTTTATTTACCACAGTGTGTATTGCTGTTTGGAGTGCCCCATTCTACACTATAACTGTAGTAAGATGAGTTAACTGTGGTATAATTTGTACCCATCATGCAACATTTTCTGTTTAAATGTTGATTGGAGGGAAGAAATATTTTGGCTTTTCTGTTGCTGGTTTCCTGATATGGTTGTATATACCAGATTATTATTCATATACAAAATAATAATTCTAGTATGTTAGTTGGTAAATGCTACTGATGATTTTCCCTCAGTTTATGTATCATGTTTGCTACATTTGAGATTTCTCAACATTCTGTAGTTCTGTATGCGGTGTGTAGTAATACTAATGACAGTTTAAACTAATGGTGCTTAATGTTTACTGCTACGGCTGAATCTTTTTGTTTTATTTAAATTACACCATAAGTTTTAATTTCCATAACACATTGACACCCGAGCAACTAGCTGCCTGTCTAAGCCAGGCACATTGCAGCAGTAAACTGACATTACATGTAATATATCTGACAGATTGTGTTCAAATTTTTATTACTCATCTAGCTACATGTCTAGTAGAGTTTAGTGAGTTTAATTTGTGCACAATTCAGTATAGGTTTCTTTTGATGTATCACATTTGTTTGGTTACATGTTCATAAACAAATCTACTTGTGGTACAAGTGATATTAAACCTGCAATGCCTAATCTTTTGGAACATTTAAGTGTATCTTTCCAACAGCAAGTTCTTGTAATACTTCAGTTTTGTTCTGTGAGTTTACTGGTACGTATACTGAAGGAAAGTCTTCAGCTTGTTGTAAATTGTGTTTTTGCATGCAGTGACAGTTCAAAGTTGTGGTTATGAGGATTGACTCAGTAGTTACTAACAGGTGTGGGTGAAAAAACACTGCTGATGGTTGTCAGATGCAGTTTTTGAAGACTTTGAAAGTGATTAAATTCTATAAATGTAATTTATAATCTGGGGTGTCAGAAGTTAGGGAAGACTGTCACACTCTTCCTCTCCAGCACTTGGGCATTCTGTGGCATGGCCTAATCCATTCTTTACACTATTGTCTGGTGTTTATTTCACATGTAGACAATTTGGAAGTTGGCTCTCAAGAATAGACAAATCCTTAGAAGGTGTCTTGTCACCAGGACTTATCCTACTCCTGCTTTTAAACACTTCCAGTTTTTCTGTTTGTATAATATGTTCTGTTACTGTTGTTTCTTTAAGGCTTATCTAAGCTGGGCGTTTTATTGAGTCATTATGTGGCTTCTTATCTTACAGTCTGCTCTTCCGTTTAATTCCATTCATATTTCTTGGTTGGGGAATTGCTTCTGCTTAACTAAGATTCTAATATATTTGGGCCGCACTGATAAAGGACTAGAGTTGTTGTTTTCCATTACATGGCTGTCATGACTTGATTAATTGTACATGGTCCTGGTGGGTTGCCATCTTACCTTTATTTAATATAATTCCTTGTTCTAAAGCAGAGTGGTCCAACTGGCGGCCTGCGAGCCAGATCCGGCCCGCAAAAGTAGTTAGTACAAGCCCATTTTTTTCAAAGTTTATAATCCATCACTGGTAAAAGAACATTCTGCTCAGTGCTCTCACTAAAGCCATTGACTTTAAAAGCATAAGATATATATTTGGCTGGTGCAAATTGTTATTGTATCAGATACAAGCTGTTAAAGTAGCAGAGTTAAAATAATTTGTGTAAGTTTTCCAGGTAAAAATTGTGAGAGATACAAGCTGTTGCAGGACAGAATTTAAAACAATATACAACTCTGTAGTAGTTTGTGCACATTTAAATAAAATGTTTATTTCAGTATATGCAATGGTAATTTGTCATTTCTGAATAAGTATTATTATTGATAATGACAATTCAAAAATAGTGACAGTAGGGGTTTCTTGGCCCTTGGGTCCAACAGGAAAACTATTCTGGCCTGAGCGAGGAAAAAAGTTGGACCACCCTGTTCTAAAGGATGCTTTCAAACTGAGAGTGCCTTAATATTACCTAAATTGTTTTCTGTTATTACCAGACTATCATGAGAACGATCTACCAGTTATGACATCACTTACAAATTAGGTGCTATAATTTGCACTAAAATATTTCTGACTGTGGGGCTTTAACAAAAGGAAAGATATATAGGAAATATCTGACAGTGTCTAAATAACAGAGTTCATTTTCTTTGGAAAACTTGAACACTTGTTTTAATCCTGGTAAAATAAACATTTTGCTACTTTAACAAAATTTATAATTTGAGTAGTAATCTTATAATGGATCTGCTGGAGATTTACAATGAATAAATTTCTGTAAGTCAAAACTTTGCTGGCAAATTGGCCTTCTGAATTGTGAAGTTGGAGGACAGTATGTTTCTCTGAAATATTAGTATCTACCTACAAATCCAAACACCGTAATAACCAAGAAAACCAACATAGTCATCTTCAGCACTGTGAGAATCTCAGATCTCCCGTAAGTAAGTTCTTGTTTTTGTTGTGACTCCAATAACAGAGATTTCTGTACTATTATATGTACAAACTACTACCTCACGATTGATAATTGTGTGTAGTAGTCACAGACATTATGACTATAGAAGCTGTGCAGGAAACAGGTGTAATTTTACCTTGAGGTAGCAGAAATTCTTGGGTATTTTCTTTTTTGTCATTAATGAAACTTCAATTTTGTGCTGTGCTAAAAGACCCCCCATCATCACCAAAACTAAATACAACAGTGTTTCATTCTTGAATATTATTTAAAAACTCCAAGAATGAATTAATGGATAATTTCCAAATAACATTCCAGTCATGTCAGTAATTTATTTTACTTCATGTAACTTGTCTGCTGTCCATCCAATAATAACATTTCCATCTCCAACTATAACAGCGTAATTTCTAATTATGAAAGCCAGTAATAAATTTTAGAAAATGTTCCTTTTTATGCATGGTGCTTGTGCTTGCATACTTGCCGGAGCAGATGAAGTGTGCAGCTATATGTTCAGTTTCAGAGGCACATTGGCAGACCAGAGCATCAGAGCTGGAGGAGAGAGTATTTCAACAGAGTCAGGACCTCGACAGTCATGTACATGTGATAACGTTACTGGAAGCAGAGAAACTTGAGCATATGCAAAGTGAGTGTGAAACAAATATTCTGAAAGGCAGAGTTGCCTTATGGAGAGAAGAATGAGCTTGCATGTGTGATACCATAATAATGTCTGAAAAACTTAATGTATTTTCTTTAAACTTGGTATGAACAATATGCCACTAGATATCACTTGGATATGAAATTTGTTAAATCCAAACCTTTAACAATTTCAAGGTGATATGCCATGTATTGTTAGTAATAATAGAATGAGAGTAACACTAAAGTTGAAATCAGAATTGTGAGTTAGTGTGATTATCATCCATTGATTGACTGAACTATAGTGTTGTGATGTGAGATTGCTTTATTTCAACCTTTTCATGTGTTTTAATGCTAACTGTACCGTGCAGCCAATTATAATAAGAGACATTTTTTGTTACCATTATCACTTTATTAATTGCTGTGTTTTTTCTAATCAAATTTATAGTCACTGGCAACATGCTTCGCTCTCATGCCTCAAAAGTGTGACTTGTCAATTTGAGTGCACTTGCTAGAGAAATATTAAAAATAAACAACTTTGGTATAAGCACAAACCATATATTTTGAATTTCATTTACTGATGATAATTGATGAATCATTGTAGGTAGACATGAAATTCTGTGTGTATTAGGAGCTTGTCAGCATATCTTTGGGTTTTGCATGAAACATTTCTTTTGTGTTTAAATGTACCACAGTAACATTATGAATCTTCCAGGTTGTTTACAACAAAAGAACAGCCATTTTGTATTGGTGAGGGGGGTTTTCTTCTAACCTGCTTATTAGTTTACATGCTTATGTTAATGATGACATATGAATTTTTAAAATACAATGTTCCAGTCAAAATGTACATTAAGTGTTAAGTTTAACCCTTCCATGCTGGTGTTCATTTAAAGAAATGTATTCTTTTAATACATTTCCATGGTAACATTTAATTTCTGTTGCTTAAAAGTCATAAGCAATTAGTTTTAACTGTTGCAAGATGGTGTGATATGTTTCTTCCACTTATTTTTACAAACATCAAACTCAGACAAGAAAGGCCATTGGTTTTAAGTTAGATATTCTGTGCAAATATTGTTATGTTAAAATACTATTGATTTGGGTACAGTAACTTCTTGGTGTCTAATGTTCTTCTGCAGAAGAATTTTGGTGCCAATATAAACTCTCAAACATTTCCTGTTTAACTAAATCTAGTATACTGGACACAAAATATCCATGAGCCTCGGCTACGTGACAGTAAGAGGGGAAGGGAAAGTTGAAATGGCGAAGGGGGAGCAAGATGCTTTATGTGCTGTTGCTTCCCCAAACCTTGGCTGGCTGGCCATCAATGTGTGTCTTTGTAATGGTCAACAAAGCTTGGAGATATCTTGTGACAAGAAACATACAGTAACATGTTTCATTATATAAGATGGAGATCACAGCCCGTAATATTGTGTAATTGTATTTTTGTGTTTATTTTCACAGGTATCCATACTGTAAAGGAGAAAGTATCAAATTTAGAAGCAGAAATAGAAAACCTAAAGACATCTCTACAGGAGCTTGAAAATCAGAAAGTGACACTGGAGATGAAGACAGTAGATTTGGAAGAACAAGTTGATATCCTTACCAAAGAAAAGACAGAACTTCAGGAAGAAATGGAAATGATGTCACATAAGAATCGAGCTGTCGAAGACCACGTGAATGAACAGCCCATTGCAACAAAAGTGAAGAATGATTTTGACACAAGCAGTTTCTTCCAGAATTTGGAACTAGTGGAAAGACAAGAGGAGGAAAAACAGTTCCTGCCTGAGAGTGCAGAATCTAAAAATCTGAATAAATCTTTGGAACAATTAAAGGTTGAACTTCTCAATTCACATAGAATAATTGAAGAACAGAAGGAAATAATTATGGACTTAAAGTCTAAGATAGACTCACGTGACGAAGAGTTAGAAATGCAGAATGAAATAATTGCAAAGTTGGAGAATTTCAGTGGAGACTATGACAGAGATGATAGGATAGCAGAGATAGTGAAAGAACTTAATGAGGTAGCAGGTGATCTTGAAGAATGGAAGACAAGATGCACGGAAGTGGAGAAGCGCTTGCAAGATTTGGGCAATGAGAAGATGGAATTAGAAGAACGTTTCAAAGAAGTGAAAAGTGAAAATTCAGTGTTAAATCAAGAACTTACTGAACAGAGGAAAGCTGCTGCTGATTTGGCATCCAAATTGAAAGAGCAAAACAATGCCATCACTGGCCAAGATGAAAGAATATCTTCACTGCAGAGTTTGATAGAGATAAATGGACAGACTTTGGAAGCAAGAGAAATGACTCTTAAAGATGTACATGAGAAGCTAAATAGTGTGGAAAAGCAGTATGAATTAAAACAGTCAGAGCTGAAACTGACTGTTGCTAATAAAGAGAAGGAATTATTAGACATGACCTCGGTATTAACAAAACAAGAGGACATCTTAAAAGACAAGGAGAAACAAATTATGAAACTTAGTGAAACTTTACAGAAACAGAGTAATGAGTTTGCTTCTCTCCAGCACCATCTGTCAACTGTTGAAGAAAATATTTCTCTTCAGTTCCATGCACAGTTACATGAGATGTCAGTGGCCCTTGCAGAAAAGGATCAGTTGAACTGCCAGCTTGCAAAAGAATGTCATCAGCATCAACAGCAAATTGAGACTCTTACCACAGAGCTCTCTGATAAAGTTCAGTATATCAAGGAATTTGAAATACAAACGGGAAAGCTGAAAGATGTTGAACTGCAGTTGCAGTCAGCAGTATCAAATCTGAATTCTTGTGAAGCAGAGTTGAGTGTCCTGAGACAAGCCCTTTCATTAAAACAGTCTGAGATAGAAGAAAAAATGGATAAACTGAAAGAAGTTGAAGGGAGGGTAACAGCACTGACTGAAAAGAATAAAAAATTCATTGCAAATTTAAAAGCCAAGGCTATTGCTATAAAAGGACATGAGCAGAAGATTCAGCAGTATGAAACTCTTGTCCAGGCTAAGGAGAAGTTGATTTCAGAGTTGACAACTCAGAATGAGAAGCTTCTGGAACAACAGGCTAATGAAGCAAATGCCAGTAACTTGGAGCAACAGCTGAAAATGATTGACATGTTAACAAAGGAACTGGATGAGGAACGGTCAAGGACTGAAATGATTGGTGATGAACTGTCAGAGGCAACTAAGAAGATCATAATTCTTGAAAATGAATTGAAGGTATCGGAAGCCAAGTTAGAGGAGATATCCTTGCTTGAAGAAAGACACTTGGCACTGGCCACTAAGATATCGGAACTGGAACGAGAGAGCGGTATAAATCAGATGGAGTTAAGAAATAAAGATAATCAGATCATGTTGCTGGAAGAAGATAAAACAAGGTTAACTGAAGAGGGAGATGCAAAGGAACAAGAAGATGAACAGAAACGTTCGCTGTTAGAAATTAAAATTAAAGACCTGGAAACTGAGTTAGTGAAACAAAAAACTGAGTATTTGGAGCAGTTTGAGGCAGAGAAAAGTGAACTTTTGCAACAACTGTTGAGTTCCAGAGATTCAGCAGCAAAAGTCAGTGAACTTGAGGAAGAGCTCGAAAGTAAGAATCAGAGAATCACAGAACTGCAGGAACGGTTGATGTCATTATCTGAAAGAAATCAGCAGTCATTATCGGCAGTTGAAGCAAAGTTACAAGAACGTGAAGCTGTAGTTGAATCCTTGGAACAGGAACTTTCAAAAACTAAAGAGAGAGTTCAGCATTTGGAAGAAGGGTTAGCGGTTGTCGAAGAAAGACGTCAGTTATTTGAAAATGAAGCGGAAGCTTTAAATATTAAGCTGCATGAGTCTGACAGAGTTAAAGAAGAAGTAGTTGAGAATGAGGAGATGTTGGAACAGCATCTGACAGCTCTTATTGCAAGTGAAGAAAATCTGAAGAAGAAGCTTGAAGTTTTAAACCGACAAAATGATGAGTCAACAAAAAAAGTTTCTGAACTGACAGCAGAAAATGTGGACCTAAAGAAGGAGATGGTGAATATGGAGAGTACTTTGAAGGGGTTGCAGAAAGAATTGGAAAGATTGTCACATTTTGAGTATTCATTTACACAGGCTTCAGAAAAAGTTGAGACACTAGAGGCAGAATTAAAGCGTGCTGTGAATGAACTTGAACATAGGATGAAAGAGAAAGTTCAGAAGATGCAACAACATGCAGAAAATTTGGAAACAGACTTGAGGAATGTGAATGTACAATTAGAGCATGTGGAACTGGAAAAAAGAACTCTGATGGAACAGTTTGAGAAATTGAATGATGAAAAGGTGAACATAGAAGATGAGGTAGATGGGCTTAACCAAACAGTGGAAGGTTACAAACAAGCAAATTCAGATCTCAAAAAAGAACTTCAAGAAAAATTATTTGAATTCAAAGCTACAATTTCAGAGAAAGAAGTGTTAAGGAAAGAACTTGAAGAAAGACTTCAGTTTCTTGAAACTGAACTACAAGAGAAAACATCAGCATATGAAGAGAAGGAACATATTAGCAAGGAAATGAATGGAAAGATACAGTTATTAGAAGCAGAACTGAATATGGTGACTTCTGCATTTGATACAGCAACCTTAGAAAAGGAAGAGATAAAGTGCAAGCTGAATGAAAGAATTACTTCCCTAGAAAAAGAACTTGAGGGAACAGTATCTTCATTTGAAAGTGATTCTTTGGAGAAAGAGAAGATACACAGTGAACTGCAAGAAAAAATTCATTTTCAAGAGGCAGAATTGAAAAGATATATGCTTCAGGCTACAATGATGCAGTTCCCTACTGAAACAGACTCAAATGTTAATAGAATAGATTCTGAACAGCATGTTGCTAGTTTAAATGAAGAATTAGGCCATTTAAAGTCAATTCTGAAGGACAAAGATAATGAAATTAAGAGTTACCAAACTCGTTTGTTGCAGTTACAGTTTGGAAATGTTTCAGATGGTGGGCATGACATTCATGCATCTTTACAGGAGAAACTATCATGCTCTGAAGAGTCCAGCATTGCATTACAAGAGATAGTACATGTTAAAGAAGCACAGGTTTCAGACCTCAGCATAGCTGTAGCCTCTTCCAATGCAGAACTTGGGAACTTTCAAGGTACAGTGGAGGAGGAACTTACAAAGCAAGTGAATGTCCTCCAAGATGAGGTTTTGAATCAAAATAATTATATTCAGCAATTGCAGACCACGCTGTATGAAGCAGAAGTTAATTCCTCCCAGAAATTTGAATCTGTAACACGTGAGTATGAATTTAAGTTGTCATCTCTGGAGAATCAAAATGAGGAACTCTTTAAGGAACTTTTGCAAATAAAGGCTGAACATGAGGTTGCAGACATTGTCAGAGTTGCAGAAGAATGTGTTCAGAATATGAAGATAGTATCAGATGATCCTAATTTGTGGTCTAAGTCAGTAACATTCCAGGAACCTATACAGGAACACTCAATTTCTACAGAAGTGGATGATCGGATAAAGACGGAAGAAGAATTGCATTTCATGAGATCAGAAAGGGATAAAGCTATACTAAGAATCGCAGAACTTGCATCAAAAGTTCCTTCAGCATCTGGTAATACAGTCCTAATTCTTGAAGAAGATGGTGTAGAAATTTCTCCAGATGAAGACTGTAATGAAGTCAGCAAACCATTGCTACAAATGAGTAGATCAGAGAACGCATGTGAGTTGGAGTATTTTATGGATAAGGACATTTCAGTGGATGCAGTCCAACAGATCATGGCACCAGAGACAGTTTCTAACTTTGGGTCTTCAAGTTGGGATATGGATGTAGAGGGTGAAGAGGAAAGGTGGGGGTGGGGTTCTGTTGAAGCACAACTTGAAGAAGAACACATACGGAAACAGCAGGAGACTGTCTTGTGTTCAGAGGCTTCGTACATGTTAAATGATCGCATAGTTGCTCTAGAGGGCCACATCAAGGACATTGAAGCTGAAAAGGAGAAATTCAGTGAAGAACTTCATGCTGCACAAGTTCGTAGTGGGAAAATGCTAAAAAAGTTACAGGACTTGAAATTGAAAAATGACAGTTTGTTGAAAGAGAATATGGAATTGGCGAGGAAAAATTGTGATAAGAATTTTGGTGATCTTGATCAAGCCATTGAAGAAGAACTTAAAATTTGTATTGATACTTTGGAGAAAGAACTCAAAGAAGTGAGAAGTGAGAGGGATGCTGGTTGTGCTGAGAAGGAACGATTAGCGACCCACATTGACATGTTGACGTGTGCCAACGAGAGGTTAGTGGAGATGAAAGAAAGACAGGATATTGATATCGAAGTGTGGAAACAAAGAAACAAAGATCTGAATAATCATGTGCAGTCTCTGGAATGGAGGATTGGAGAACTGGTGGAAGAAAATAAATCTCTAACAAAATCTGATACATCAGGGGTGGAGGGTAAGAAGGAGTCTTTCTTCTCATGGGATAAGCTTGAGATCACTCATGATAGTAAAAGTTTTATTAACAGAGAATCAACCAACAATGAAATTCAAGAACAACTGGCAGCTTTGTCGGCAGATAATGAAAATCTACAGGGACTTTTAGAGCAGCAGAGGAATTTGAGGTTGGCTGCAGAAGCTGAGTTGCAGGAAATACAGCAAAGAATGTCACAGACGGTTACTGAACTGAGGTCTCTTTCAGAAGTTGAACATTTGACAGCAGAAAATAACAGTTTGAAAGAACAGTTGCATATAGCAACACAGTACAAGACAGTGGAGGAATTAAAACAGGAATGTGACAGACTTGAGAAAGAGAACAATAACCTGCAAAATGCTTACCATGCTCTAAAAGCAGAATATGATCGTATGTGCAGAGAATCAGAAGAGTGTGTAGTTGCAACTGAGAAAAAATATGAGACTTTGCAGTTTGATTACACAAAGAAAATAGAAGATGTTTGTAATGAAAAATTAAAAATTGAGGAGTATTTCAGAAATGTTCTAAAAGAACGTGATGTACTAACTGAAGATTT
Source organism: Zootermopsis nevadensis (assembly GCF_000696155.1). Next base: position 34,354 of record NW_019059762.1, read on the forward strand.
GCAGACACTAACTACAATTTTGGCAGATTTAACTCAACAAAATGAGGCTCTAAAGTTAGAACACAACAGTGTAAAAGAACATTTAAAGATACAAAAGGAAACCTTGGTTTCTGCAGATGAGCAGAAACATGGCCTAGAACAAGAACTTGTTCAACTCAAATCACAATCAGAAAGTAACTCTTTGGGGTTAAGTGCCTCATCTGAGTTATTATCTGAGCAGCAGAGGAGAATCACGGAGCTAGATATGGAGTTACGAACCAAGACTGAAGAGATTGAAATGCTTTGCCAATTGATTGAGAGTCAGAAGCTTGAGCAGGCACAAGTTGAACAGGAATGGAATAGTAGGGTAGAACGTTTGAGAAAGGAACTTGAATTTAATGCAGAGGATCTACATAAGCAACAAGATCGATACAGCATGCTTATGAAAGATTATCAAGAACTAAGGGACCACAATGATGAAATGATTCGGTGTCATATTCAGGAAGCTCTGAATGCAAAAGAACAGGAAATTGAAAATTACAGAGCTCGGCTTGAGGAGAAAGAAGCTCAGTTTGTCTTACAGATTGAGCAGAGGTCTGATGAGGACCTGAAATATAAGCTGAGTGAGTCCTCAGATTTACTTAGTGCAAGAGACAAGGATATTGAAAGTCTGAAGTCCAAACTTAGTGAAAAAGAAAGTAAAATTGAGGAAATAATTAGTGTAACTCATAAAGACATCCAAAATTTAAAAATTATGCTATCAGATAAGGAACACAAGTTTGAAGAACTTGTGGGACAGAAAGACCAGGATATTTACAACTTAAAGGTCCTGTTATCTGAAAAAGATGCCAGAATCAATGAACTGCAACAAACTCTTGATGAAGAAGCAAGACAGCTAACTGAATTACGAGAGCTTCTTGAAGATCGTGAACTTCAGTTAAAGCAATTGAAGGATGAGCTCTCAGTTACAGAAAGCAAAGAAGTGCAGGGTCTGTCAGTGTTGCCAAAACAATCACA
>NW_019059762.1:35381-63859 GCF_000696155.1 Zootermopsis nevadensis
TCAGAAGAAGTTACTTCAGAAAGGAGAGGACATAAAGACAGTAGTTATGCTGAGGCACAACAGAGAGAACTGGATCTAGCATTGTATATGCTACACCAACGAGACGTCCGTTGTGATGAACTGACATTGGAACTAATGCAGGTAAGGATTCTAATGTAACAACTGAAAGTTTCTGTGTACAATACTGGACCTCTTCTCTGGAAGCCTGGGAACATACTTTTGGATCTTAGGATTTCCTGGATTTTGGAACTTTATGCAGAGGAATTTTAATACATGCAAAATAAACAATACAGATTGAAAGCTGAGGTATGCTTTATCTACTAAATTTTACCAAATAGAAGTTCTTGTTTTCATATATCATTTTACACTCCCAAAGTACCTCCTAAGGGGGAAATACAGGTTTTAGGTACTTTTAGATTTTGAGCTGCTGGATATGGGGGTCTTGACACTATATTTTGTTTCTTGGTATCTTTCATGATGTTTTATCACCAACAGACTCCTTTAATTAATATGAAATAAGAAGATAATTGTGAATGACAAATTGTGGAAGAGATATGAAGTGCTATCTTCTGAGATGTGCTGTATAGTCTGGTACATGGGCAACATCCCATAGTACAGCCATCTTCATATTCATCACCGTGATAACCTGAAATCTTGCCTGTAGAGAAGTGGTCATAGCATATTTTAATGCCTTGGAAGGACTGGGGAAAATTGGTGAAAAACCTGAGTCAGGATATTCAGCCTCTGATCCAAGAACCATACATGGTACATCGATAAAATGATCCAAAAGTACCAACCACTAAATCACAATATTCTGTTTCGATGTGTCTTTTAAACAAAATGTAACATATCAATGGCAACAAACAGTGCTTTTAGTGAAATGGCATTCACTCATCACGTGTTAGGTATCAGTTATTAGATTATTGCCCTGTTGCATTTTCATGTCAGTGCTTCCTGCTTCCATGGTCTGCCTAAATTCCTCTGCCACGTCTACACTTAAATGCTGCAGTCTGTTTTGGCATGCTGTTGCTTTCCATTCTTCTTATATTTTGTTTTCAGTTTGTTTAGTAATTCATTATAAATAGTGCAATTGATTGAACTTTGTATTCTTATAAAAATCTTTATTTAATCTAATAGTTTCTAAACTACAGTTCTCAAAAATTTCATTTGTAGTGCTAATAATATCATTGGACCTGCTTTTCTAATCATTCAAGCTTCACTTCCATATGCCAACACATTTTTAACCAGAGTTCCGTAAATATATTCAGTATATCTTTGTACAAATGAAGGTTTTAGTATAGTTGGTGCAGTAGTTTTTGGCCGGTGGAGAAGCTGGCGGACGGGCCTACTCTGTGTACCTGAGGTGGCACGGTCAGTGTATTTCTTTTATTTGGGCGTTCAGTCCGATAAGCTCCTCGGTGCAGTCAGCATTATACTATCGCACAAGTGACTCGCTCCTAGCCTTCACCTTGAATATCCCACCGGCCAAAAACTACTGCGCCAACTATACCTCATATATGTCTCCAGTCACTTGTATAAATATTAATACTTTGATGATATCCTTCATACTTTCATATGATAAAATGTAATGCTGATATGCATGTTATGTGTTGAGATTAATGAAAAAGTTCTTGTGCATAAATCCTGTACTTGCAGAGCAGTGATAGTGAAAATGCATTTCTCGTTACTTTGGTAGCTACTGGAAGAACGTGATACTCTACAGTTGCGTCTTTCTAACGCATTACGCGTGAATGAAGAGCTTCGGGCTATGTCCAGGACTTCAGCTATGCCTTCACATGATGAAACTACAGAGCAGTTACAGCTGGGGGAGGAGGAGGTACCTCAGCACATAGTAACTCCATTATCCTTATCACCGTCAGTAAACACTGCAGTAGGGGGGCCACAGGAAGATCTACAGGCTCTAGCTAATAAGTGAGTAAATCCTTGAATTTAATGCTTGGATTTAGTTACTTAGTTTAATTTTTATGTTGTTAATTATGTTTGTAGTTTGCAGTCTGTTTCTTATTTCTTTATGCTGTAATCTTTCTGTTAACCAATAGATTTGCTATTTGATTTAGTCTGCTCAAAACACATACATGAAATTGATTCACAGTTTTCAAAATAAATGATACAGAATAATCAAAAAACTTCCCGGTTCATACACTACATCTGTGTCTAACATTTTTTTTAATACTTTTTTTAACTTTTACTTTTATCCAGTAATGTTTCACAGTTATCAACGTAGCTGACCAAAATGAGCAGGCATGCTACAGCTGTCAAAGCATGCCAGTAAGGTGAAGTTGCTCCCAGTAGTAATCTAAGAAATCTCATGCATGCAGCATATTCCATAAAACTAAAGATTTATTTCAATGACATTGAGAGTAGGAACATTAGTAGTAAAGTTTCATAGAATTTATTGTTTTATACTTGTTTTTCCTGTGTTTGGAAAACTAGAAGTATCATAAACATAAAAATATTTTGTCAGCCTAAAGGTGTTCATGCGGTGGAGAGAAAGTAGGTTAACCCAGCAGAAGGTACAGTTACATTGCCTTGATGTGGAATAACTTATTTCTGTACCACTTGTAAGAATTTGATGGTCTTGCACAATATAACAAGTGCCTGGCAGTAATAATGTGACTCTTAGGAATGTGACAGGAGTAGCCAATGTGCATGTGGCTGAGAAATGTGCTGTTCTATGTTCTGAGTTATATTTATGGTACTACTATATCAGTTAACTAAATATGTCCTTTCCCTTATGAACACCTGCTCCTGTAGGTTATCACAGCTGCATAGTGTTGGATACCATCATGATGTGACATTACAAGAAGAACGAGAGCAACGCCACAATGAGCAGATGCGAATGTTACATCAGAGAGGAAGCGGTATTGTCGTTGATGCCAGTTATACCCTTTGTAGGTATCTTGTAGTTTATTTAAATGAAATGTATAGATTATATTATAATTATGAAAATTTTGGACCCAAATGCATGTTGACTTCATTCTGACTATTTTTATACAAAAACATAGCTGCCTGCTTTATTCAGCTTCTTTTCCCCCATTCTTTCCCCTTGTTTGTGATTCATCCTACTGTATCCCTTTCAGTGCTACAGAACCTCACTAATTGTTACAGTGTTTAAACTAACCATATACCTAACAAATATAAACTTTGGGTTTCTTTCTGTTATTCACATTAGACCATCTAAATATAACTACTAAATTTAAATATCAGACATTCTTTTCCTGATATTAGGCTAAGGGCACAGTTGCCGTCCAGTCTTTGCTCTTTGCGTGAAGATATAATTTGCAATTGATAATCCTTGTTCTGTGTACATTATTGTACTAATGTTTTAGACACCTTTAATTGGCACTTTATTTTCTCTTTTATTCCAGCAGCATTACATAATGAGGTGTAATGTAATTTTCTGAATTAAAGTTAAGTTAATGTGTGTAATTATGTAACCATAGTGGCATTGGCTTTAATCACCATTATCTCATTGTTACATACAATTATTAAGTTGTCACTTCATATTGATAAGTGTTTCATTGTTGTTTTCTTTATCCTTTTCCTCTGAGTGAGTCAATTGCACTGATGGGACAAACTGTGTGAGGCCTGCCATGATCTGAATGTAGGTGATGCTTAGAGCCTTGGTCTTAATTGCATAAGAAGCAAAAAGAAACTGTTTCATTTGTAATATTAGCCACAGAATGATAATAAATAATTTCTAAAACATAATTGGTATAAGAAGTTGAAAGAATAAGAGTCCTTGTTTTTAACTGCTTGTTTTATGTAATATTAGTAGACTTAAATTATCCTCATATAATTCTGAAAAACTTATTGGTTAGATTTCTTACAGTTTGAAATTCTGAACAGAACTATTCTCAATTTGTTACTTTTTTTGAATATCCTATTGAGACTTAATATCCATCAATATATTCTTTCTTATGGCAGCTCGAGATGTCCAGAGTCCGTCCACTGTTCTCCTGAACTGGATATGGGGTCGCAGGTATGTTAGCATTGTTGATTAGTCTCATATTATAAATAACTTTTCTGTAAAGCCCCTCCATCTCTTCCTCTCCCTCCACCACTCCTCTTCCACCAACTGCCACTGGGCACATCTCTCCATCACTCCTCGTTTTATCTGCTCCTCCCACCTTCTTCGTGGTCTTCCCCTTGGTCTTTTGTCAGTCACTATCATATCCAACATTTGTCGCACTGTCTGCCCTTCTCCCATTCGCTTCACGTGTCCATACCACTTCATTCTTGCTTCTTCTACTCTCTCTACCAGACCCCTCGCATCCATTCGTTTCCTAACTTCCTCATTCCATACTCTAGTTTACACAAAATTAATTTGGTGCATACTGGAAATGTTCTTGATATACTAAACATTTACGTAAGTACAAGGAAATTTTTTTGACTTTGCAGTGTGATATCTGTGATGTAAAAAAGAAATTTGTATGTGCATAAATTAACATACAATTCTGTAAGGTATACAAAATAGTAAAGAACTCATTCTAAAAATTTGTTTATTCCACTGTAATATCTTGTATGTATCTACTCTGTCTTCATGTATCTTTCTCCTTTTTAAAAAATGTATGTCTTCTATCACTTTGCCTCTCTAATTGTTGTTTGTTCCACAACTTTGTTTTTAATTCTTCAAGGAATCTAATTGTCATTCATGTGTAACACATGCCCATGCTAATGTATCTTTAATGTGATCTACATTTCTCATCATGTTATGTCTTTCAGATCTTGCCCAGTATCCCTGTTTCAGGTTTTGTCCCTTCATCATTATTTCTTAAAACACTGAATATCAGTGTAAATGGATATTTTAACTTTTTGTTTCAGTACACCACGTGTGATGCATGTGTGAATACCAAATGAACCTTGGAATATCATGTGATGAAAAGCTTGGTTGACGGGTTTAATTTTCCAAGAAAAATTATACAAAAATGTTATATTGTAGATATACTGTTTTTCATACAAATCAACACTAAACCTTTTCCCAAACTTAGTTACACTTTCCATGATGTTCTAATTCTGATGTGAAAGTTGTAATTTATTGAATGGAGCTTTGTTTCCAGCAACAATGTGATAGTCCTTTCACCATTGCCTTACAAGATTTTGTGTAAAATTATTCTAGGTTCAGTCATTATTTCAATGAGGTGTATCAGTTTCTTTATTCACATTGAGATAAAATTTGAATAAATTTGATTTTGAAGAAACTGATTTATTTTACCTGCCAAGGTTATAGAGTTTATAATACCTAAACATTATTGCTTTTGTATATAGTTGAATATGCGCATTTAATTTTGTTCTGGTTATCATTAGAAGTAACAAAATCTGCCCTTTGTTTGCTCCCATCTCAGTGGAGTCTTGATTATTTAATGTCAGGAATTATTATAAAAAGTTTTGATGGAGCCCATGTTTCAAAGAAATGTCATTTGTTTTAATTACCCATATCCATGCTCCATGCAATGGTCATTAGTATCTTAGATAAGCATGAAAGTAGACAAATTATTATCCTCAAAGCCATTCTAATGGATCTCAAGAACAATAATCTGTTAATTTTAATAATATGAAAGTGAAATCTAAATTGTGACTCATTACACAATGGAGCAGGATAATTCAGACAGTAAACTGGCTGGCTGTAGGTTGGTGACCAGGCTTCAATTCCCAACTGGAACATGAACATTTCTTCTCGCCATTCTGTCCAGACCAGCTATGTGGTCCACCCAGCCTCCTGTCCAGCAGATACCAGGGGCTCTAACCACAGAGCTAAATGCATTTGACCACTCATCTCCTTCTAGTACCAAGGTTAAAACATATGAACCTGTATCTGTACCACCATTCACCTTCAAAGGTCAGATATGGATTCCACCCCACCACTTTTTTCTCCCATACTTTTCCCTTTAGCAGTCAAATCTTTATGATTGTGAAGTATATGAGACACCACTATGGTTGAGAATCAACTTTGTAGGTTCCTTTTGCCCACCATCTTCTGCACTGTCATCCAGTCATCAGGGACAAAATGAAAATCCTGTGTAATAGGGGCTCCAGTCTAAAAATGTGGATTCCTGCCTTCAACCTTTCCCATTCAGGTAGTCGGACACCATACCTGGAGGGATATAAAACATCGCAAGTTACTGGATCCATCAGAACACTCTAAAGGGAAGGTTGCAATGGGCACATAGAATGTATCCCTTTATGATAAACAGAATATTTGTCATGGTTTGTAGATAATGGCAATGTTGAAGGTGTTCATGCATCTAAATATTGGTTTCTGTACTTCAGCAACTTTAGGAACAGTCACTGTCAGAATATTCTTTGACTTTGTCACATTCTCAGAAAGAAGTTTTGGAACCCTTATTTTAAATGCAGCTCCTCTTCTTGTCAGGTCGTGGAAGCAGGAAGCTAACAATCTGGTCTGAAAACCAGTGATTCTTTCTTTGGGTATTTAAACAGACAGCAGAATGACTGTAAAAAGCATTTTGAACGTGTCAGAATTATGAAGTGCAGTGATCCAGTTCGCCATTGACACAAATATTCTTTTAAGCAGTAGTTTATATTCAGTTTTAATTTTAGTGTATCTGACTTGGTTCTGCTGACAGGAATCTAATAAGTTTTAGTAGGCACATCTGAACTATTTCCATCACACAGTTTCGTAAGTGTCCATTTGATGAAATTATTGTATTTATCATAGCAATTTCATAACCTATGGTACAGACATTCCGTATTGTTTTTTTCCTCAAGGTATGTCTGTAATATACATTCACTGGCTTCCAAAACAGAATGACAGTGGAGAAATTTTAATATTAATTGCCTTAGGAACCGATTGTACATAATTTATAATTTTAACATACATTCAGATTTATTTGTAAATAGCACTCTCAAGATGTTAATACATTTTCTGTGGTGCAATTTGTACGAAATAAAGCTTAAATTATTTAATGGTACTGCTTGTCACCTCATAAAAATTTCCTATATTTTATTACTTGCGGTTCACTTGACGCTGTCAGTGGCACTTATACAATGTAAGATGATAGGATGATTGATTAATTGGAAAGGATAGGGAAATAGGAGATCATGTCTTAATTAAGGTGGTGACTGAGGAAGATTATGAAAACCTCTGTCAGAATAGCCAGTCTCTGGGCTGGGAATTCCTGAATAAAAGCAGGAATTCTGATCACTAGACAGACACGTTCCTTTGAGAAAACAGGAATGGTGGTCAAGGTGTAAAGCAAATTTCATTTGAGAAGTTGTGTAGTCACTCGGCTGTTCAAGAAATTCCTTACCTTTTATGGAACAATAAAGGTCATCACAAAGTCCACCATTGATCCCTATCCTGAGCCAGAAGAATCCAGTCTACACCCTCCCACTTACCCCTAGGTCTTCCAAATTGTCTCATTCTCCTTAATTTGATCATCCAAGTAACATTTGATAAATAGTACAAATTATGAAGTTCCTCATTACGCCGTTTTCTCCAGCATGCTGTCACTTTATCCCTTTGATCAAAATACAGGTGAAATTTTAGTTTTGTATTTTAATCTTTATGTTCTTAGATAACAGACAGGAAGAAAAAATAAACTTTTCCATATTTTGTGAAATGGACTATTAAAAATGTGACATAAAATATAGATTTCATTAAGGTTCATAACCTCACTTAACATTTTTAGTAACATGTGAAGTACAAACTAAACTAAAATAATTTTACACTTTTGCATACCTGACCACCAGGAAATTATTTGGTGGTTGGGGGTTCCCTAGATGCAGAAGCCTGACAGACTTGCATTATCATGTCTCTTCTGGAATTTTACATATTCTGCTGCACTCAAAGTATTTTCTCTCAGCTTTGTGAACATACCATTGGACTTCATTGTTTTTGAACATTTTCTTAAAATACCAAGCATTCCAAACATAACCTTGAAGCAAACTCACAGAAAAATATGAGTCTTTGCAAAGTATGAGTTCGCTCCTATAAAAGCGGACATTAAATTAAGCAAGACATGCCTGATAAACAACAAACAGTGGCAGATATCACATTAAAACTTTAATTTCCATACACTCGACAGAGTCTTCATAGGACTACAACAAGCAGTATACACACACATTACAAATGTAAATATAAATACGTGGTTGTTACAGCTTTGTACAGACGTCTTATTTTAAAAAAATATTATACAGAGCATAGTAATTGAAAAAATATAAGATTTGCAATATTTAATCATTTTTGATTAAAGTCATTTTATTTAACCAGTGGAAGAAGTGATATAAAACATCTTTTAATGGCAGCTTAAATACTTTTGTGTTATAATTTAAACTTATTATGGTAGATAGATGATTACTGAACAAGTATGTAAATTTTTTTCTGGAGTACACAATATCCACGTGTTCTTTCCATGTTAAGACACTAACAGTACACAGTTCTTTGACCCCCACATTCTACTCTGTTGGTGAATTTATATTAAGGTGCTAAGAAATTATTATCAGACTATAATCATATGCCACTGTAAATTGTACTATTGTATGTATGTGTACATATTTTATACATATGGAATATAACGTGTAGCCTCTATTATCGTAAAATTGATCATGAATTGGTAATAATCGGTGACAAAGCATGGCTTGTATAAAAGTGTTCGCCAACTCCCGAAAAAGGGGTTGTGGAAACTTTTGACGATTAAGTACGGGCATCTTACTTATCTTCCATGATGCACTATCACAAGAAAAAATATGGCACACGAGTACAACAAATATTACGCAATTAAAATCGCTAGAAATAGATTTCCAAAGTGATAGCCTGGTTGTCACAGTTTACGATACATGATGTTTGTCGGTAGCCAACTTTCATGTTGATATTCACCGCAGTGAAATTCGAACCACGATGTTGATCTAAGCTAAAGCGTAGCCTGATGAATAACCCAGTCGGTCCCTTAACTTGGCAATGTTCAGAAATGCGTCATGTGCATTCAGTGACGTAGGCAAATGTCTTATAAATCTAGTAAAAGTTTGACAGTCATTTGAGAAGCACCGTCATTTCGGTATCACCATTGCTAAAACACAAAGGTAGTGACGGTCTGAACATGCCCAACAAAGTTTCAGCTAACAAATGTAGTGTGTGGAAAAGTGAAACAGTGAAAGAACAATTTAAGAGTTTGGAGTTTGTGTATTATCTACGCTTTGACATGTGCTTGACAATAGTGTTCGCAAGAGCCTGTTGAAAATTAACCTCAGATGACCAATACGTCAAGATGGCACAGCTATTGGTATCGTACACAACATATAAGGTAAGATGTACGGACATATGTATGTGTAGTAAATCATTCTCCAGCTCTGTAATAACATTTTAATGTTATAGTAATATTACTCTTGATGTTCTAGTAGAACACATCAGAGTTATTTAGTACAAAATGGCATTGGAGTGGGGCAAACGAAGAAGTCAACGAAAGTAAATTTGATGGCCGCAAATATTATCGTGGGCATTTAATGTAATTAAATTAACGACTTTCATGGAAAATATTTATCTCCATCAAGAATTGAAGTTCCTAAGTATCATTAAAACATAATCATTAACATAATTATCAATAATCAATAACATAATTGAGAATCTAACATGCTAAAGAGGAACACAGAAGTTTTACTAGATGCTAGTAGACAGGTGGGGCTAGAAGTAAATTCAATAAAAACTAAGTACATGTTAGTATCTCGTCATCAGCAGACAGGCGGGAAAATTATCTTGGGATAAATCCTTTGAAAGGCTTTGGTTAATTCGATGATGAGCCTTCGGTTTGGTAAGCCATCTAGTTAGTTAGTTAATGTCTAACTTGCTCAGGGCAGTAAATTGCTCGAAGGTTATGAAATGATACTTTCCGCATTTTAACTGTGTTGGTTTAAATTTAAAAATCCGCAGATTAGTGAATATGAAGTCTGTAGAGGATTGTTAATAGGTCAGTATATGTGGATGTGTGGTGCATAAATATGAGTTATTTATAAAAATAAAAACACGTGAAGTTTCTGCCGCTAAATTTGATTATGCGGGATGACTCAAAATGGACAACTACGGAATGAATTTATGAAGATGGTCAAGCAATTTCGAGATATTTCACAAATAGCAGTAGAATGAGAAGTGTGGAGGTATTCAACTCGCGGACTGCATGCGGCCCTCCGATGTTTTTTTGCGGACCGAGTACATTTTGTAATTATTGTCACACGGATGAATTACTACCCGATTTCACAAACACGCTTTGTTCTTGTCGCCAGTGTTTTCCTCTATCAGTCCCCAGATCGCATGGTGTCTGCCGATGTGTTCTGTGCACCCACGCAAGTTTTACAACATTGTTACTGTATGTTGAAGAATACGTAATTTATATTTGTTTAGTTCTGTAATCACCGACAGGTATGGCCTCATTTCAATTACCAAATATGTTAATGAAAATTATTGGTTGGGTTAATTATGTGAGCCTGCTTGCAATACTTAGTAGCGTTTTTAATAAATTGCCAGCAAATTTAAATAGTCATTAAATGCCAGAGGCCAGCAGGTCCATGAGGCAGAGAACCGATGGTGTACGCTTATGTCCTTACCGGCGGAAAGAATCTTTTCAGTAATTACAGGGCGAAGAGGCAAAACTACTTACTTTTCTCAGAGAAAATATTATAGGGGAATACGTCAGTTTTGGCTCTAGTAGTGCGGTCAGGGCTATTTGAAGGGGCCTAACAAGGTCAAGGGTGCACCAGCAGTTGGTCTGAGTGCCTGGGATGAATGAAATTGCCCTCCCCAAGATCGATACATTACAACGAGTAGTTTTAATCAGATTACATTTGTGTTCTTAAAGAATTGCTTTATTTCTGAGAACACCTTCCGGTTAAGGCCTTAAGTGAAGTTCATTTAAGAGTTTCTGTTGTGGACCTTGTGAATATACTGTTTTTTAAACATTAATTTTGTTTGTAATAAGCAGAAAAGTAAAAGTCGACCTTGCGGTATGAACTCACCATTACAGTATCCCAGTACAGTCAAATACAACATACAGTACATTGCATAGTAATCGGAGATCACCTTCTAAAGCGCCTCAAACCACTGAATTTGGAAAACACAATCATATTTCCCAGGCTGCCTGAGACGGAATGTAAATGTGGTATAATCCCGAAGTTTGAGTTGTGACACTACACAGAGCATCCAGGATGACTTCCTTTATTTTCACAATAGTCTTATTGTACACCCGCTAATAAGTACCCAAAGAGTTGCGCTGATGTGTGTGTGTTTGATAAGAGGTAAAACTGAACCCCAGTATTAAATTCAAAGAATTAATTGCCGAGTGTTAACACATGGACCGTATTCAATTGCCTGCAGGCAATGTGGAAATCCAAAGACTGTGCCAGTGGAGCTAGTATACAATTCAAGGCCATGTGATCCCGCTTTCAACTTTACCGCCCCGTCTCTTGACCACTTCAAAAGCGTAGTCCTCGCCTGATTAAAAGGAAGGCCGAGTGAGACCAATGCCACGTTCACCCTGCGGGCAAATGTCAGGTTTCTCACCCAGTTCCATTCTATCGGTTTACACGTTGAGGCAAGAAAAAGGAGACAAGTTCCATCCTTAACACAAAATAAAGCACAGCTACGTCGCAGAGCCAGGGGCGGAGCGTTCATGTTAACCGTGCTGTCCAGTTAGCACTTTGAATATCGAAAAATTATGTCTTTGTCTTACTTTCCTGGTTCAATGGTACTTATACACTGAAACACAGCACGCTCGCTCGAGTGTTAGCCTCAAACAGCTGGCTAACGATGCATTTTATCTGATCGGCTCTGTTATGATCGTGTATGGAGTACCACTGAACCATGGAACTGATTTATTACTGTTCATTTTTTAAAAAAACAAAATCATCTGATCGGGCACATCAAGTGAAAACATAAGTCTTCCAACATTATGGAGACCGCATCTGTTTTTACCATTTATACAGTTGAAGTATTGTAATAAGTAGAAATAAATAAGACCAAAGTGTTAATGGAAATGGAAGTGTGAGTTCCCAATTCAAATATTTGTTACCTGCTTCCACCTAATACATTTCGTTTCATGTGTTAACATTCTGGAATTAATAATTCTTCAGATATATTTAGAGACTTTATTTTTACCTTTTTCACACATAAGACAGTGACAACTATTCTTAGTTTGGTGTCATCCCTACTTAACAATACTTCATATATGAGAAAATCGAGTGAGACCCACCATTTTGGGGTCTGTAGAATATATTCAGTCAGTACATGTAATTATGTATATTGAACAACTTTTGAACAGATTTTTTTCACAAGACACCCACTTACCATTATTTTAAAACAGGCATCTTTTTTATAATGGATGTGATACGATTGCCTTTGTGTTGGAATATGTCGAACAAGATGAGTTGAACGTGTAGCTTGGATCATTGACACAAATGTAATACTAAATATACTGGGGAAAGCCTCTTGGGAAGTATGGCACTTCAAGGACAGGGCATTAAATAATGATACAGGCTTTAGGGGAACAGGATGGGAATATGAAACACCCAGAGCTTTGATAATAATGGTATTGAAGCTTTAGGTTATTACCAGAATTATTAATCATCAGGGGTGGAAAAATCACGTCAACTGTGTCAGCCTGGCAAACACTTTTAAAATCTATAGATAACACATCTATCGTGGTTAACGTAAAGGCTCCACCCCTGTTAATAATATTTTGAACCAGAACTTCAAAATTAACTTGCATGCTTACATTAGTAGCACTGGCATTTTATAAATATGGCGTGGAATCTAGCGACTAAAGAAAGGGATGCAACTTTAAAAAATTCATTCTTTATTCTCTTTTTATAACTACATATCTCTTCAATGAAATTGCAGTAAAGTATAATTTTTTCATACTACCATGCAATTTTTATATCTGTATATAATATATGTAAAGTAATGTACAAAATCTGTAGGAAAGACTTGTATCCATCATTGATATGATGGATTATCAGAGCATTGAGGTATATCTGAAAATGTTACACTGAGTTCTGTTGTGGGGGTATTGGAACATGCATTGTTTGTTGTGACATCATAACTGATGTAAGTTGTTGTTGAAAAGAATAGGCATCACTGAGAAATTGGCAGCATTTGTTCATCGTGTGCAGATACATGTGTTCTGCATAGTACTCTTAGCAATTACATAGAAAACAAATTCAATATATGTAACATATTTCATAACATTTTTAAAAACTTATTTCATATTACATCTGAGTCAAATTGAGTCATAAATCACAAGATTCTTCACACCTTTCCCCAATCACACATGTTAAGGTACATTCAGCTTTCCTTATTTAAATTTTCCCCATATGCGATATTTAAGAGCCATTCAGTACAGCCTGTCTTCTCGACACATTCTCAGCCAAACATGTCATTCAAATTCATGACATTTTAACTTTTATAAAGATATACTGTGTTTAATACAGTTTTGATCAAATTGCTGTAATATTCAAGAGTCACTGTCCATCGTAAAGCCAATTTAAAAATATCCAACAGTCATTTAAATCATTTGATGACCAGTAAACTGATAGGGTGAAGTACATTCTGCCAGCTTGCCGTGATCTGATCTTGCCAGTACTCAAAAGTCAAGTTTTCAGCCGCATGCAATTAATATATGTGGAACAGATGACACAACAGTGCAAAATGTTTCTTTTCTGGACGCTTTCCGCCCATTACCCTGGGCTCAGATGTGTTCCAGTCTTGATGGTTTCTGTAATCTGTAGCAGTAAGATGATCATAAATTGCTCTTCAATGTAATAAATTAGAAATCTGTACAGAATATAAGAGGCTTGTTTCCTTTGTATTCATATATCTGACCCCACATACACAAGAACTGGTATTATTACAAGTTACGACCTTGGCCTTGCATGCTGGTTGTTCCACATTTGCTCTCTACTGATGCTCCCAGCTTCTGGGCATTTGTGAAATGTAATTTCCCTTAGGAATACATTAGTAATTTTGTTTTCTGAAATAATTTTTAAATTACATTCTTATTTGGATTTCTAAAAATAACAGTTTAGCTTAGTCTTCTACAGTACCTGATCACCATACTGACAAACATAGGTTATACTACACAAGCGAATGTGGTACTGTAAGACAAACTTGCTGGTAAAATTAGACATTGTTACATTATTGTAAAAGTGACAATTATATTCGTCAAGAAATCTAAACAATTAGATGTGCACAGGACCAAAGGCATCACTGCTAGTATAATCTAAATGATATATTGCATTATCCATTCATTTATGATATTTTCATTGATCCAGACACATTAGTCGGCTTCAGTAAAAGTTCGCTGTTTTCTCTTTTGCTAATTGGAAACAATCACATATAAAAGTGTTGTGACAAATTTTGGAATGTGTACCTTTTGGTCTTACAATCATCATTCACACATTTAAACATCAATCTATATCATACACATAAACAATCAATTTTGGTACATTTTCTTTCATTTTATATATATATATAAAACACAATTATACCTTCTATAATTCTCCCAAATTAACATATTATTTTACATAATTTATTTCGTAAGTAATTTTATGAGTAGTGTAATGACTAAATGGCTAAATTATTTGATAAAACAATAGCCCAGTGTTAAGTACAGTTAACTACATTTTGCAATAACTATTATTAATGAACAATATAAGTGGAAGACTAAGATAAATAGTAACATTTCATTGACATCAGTGCATATTTTGTTTTCAGTAAGAAGGGAATAAACCTTCTTTAACAGTCTTTAAGTAAAATGCATCACTGTAGTAAAATTGAAAAAATTTGGCTTGTATGTGTGTGAAAAAACAAGCCCAGGCAATTATATAATTCATGATTTATTTTGTCCCTCACTTCTGTCTAAATGTAAGTTGGTCTGTCTTGAATACTTGGAATAGTGTTTAACCCTTTGCTATTACAGAAAAAAGACATTACTTTGCTACTATGCAAGTCACCTGATATCAAAACAGTGTTAATTATATTATGTGGACAAGGTAAACCATGAAGCCCTAAAGATTCGGTAATTGTAGAGTTGTATTATTATTGCTATTACCAGTGCCACTTAAACCATTTCACAGCCACAGTCTGGCCTAATGAACAAACACAGGCCACAATGCAAATTTTTGCCGGTCAGTATTTGAAAAATTGTTCATCTTTCCTGAATGAAAATTTGTCATCTTCTGACACCGTTTCTCTGCATTTGTAACTTATAAGTTTCACAAATTTATTTACTGTATAAAACAGTATTATGTCACACAGCCTACAGTGTTGTATTCCATGAATTTTTAAGAAATTTTAAGCAAAAATATTGATCATATTCCTAAACATTGGGTCAATATGTTGTACCATGCTGCAAAGACACAGCTTGGAGCGCTAACTTATAAAAACTAAACTTGGCATTAAAGGGGTTAAAACCAGCATTCAAGCATTTGACAGAATCACATACATAGACAGAGCAATACAGTTTGAAATGGTGTCTGTTATACTACTTAGGAACCCATATAAAAATTATAAAGTTTGTATATTTATAACTTTTTACACTTACGATTAATAGTAACCATAATCAGATCGTATGTACAAAAATGACTCAGTGACTAAAGCATTTTTATTATTTTTCATATAACTAAATAATTGATATTAGTATATTTTTAAAGAAGCGTATTTAATTGCCTTCCCCTTGCGAAGTGAGGCTCTCATTATTCCATGTTCTCGAAGTGTAGTTACAGTTAGCTTCGTGGAATTGAGTCACAGTATCACACTAGGTCCTAAACAACACTTCATTTGTCATAATCATACTTCCAAATACAGAGAACCTCCTTCAGTCATATTGTAATCTTGCCATTTATGCAGTAAGGAAGCTGCGTTGCCTTTGTACCTTAATATTTACTCTTGTTCTTGATATTAAATTTATTTGAACATGTTTTATTTGTATAATGCTCCTTCTGTCAGGGTTTTCATGTACTGGTATGCAATAGTACAATCTACTAGCACCCTACTCGTTTGTAAACTCAAACGAGAATAGCCAAAGGTGAAATAAGGATAACTTTTTTGCTTCCTTTCTACACGTAGATGGAACTCCCCATTGCAACCCTCCGCGGTCACAACTACATACCCGCACCTTTGTAGAAAAAAAGGACTGTAACGCATTGAATGTTGGTATCTTTGGAAAATCCTGTTAAATACATAAACACACACATACATAGATACACACATACACACATACATTCGTAGTTCTCCTTGTAACACTTGAACGCTATTTCACTGTCAACAGTACTTTTGTAGGTAGAAATAGAATGAAAGGACCAGTGGCTTCCATCTTGTGCTGTCTTGATGTGATGCTCTTCTGCAGATATCTTCATGACCAGAATTTGTCACAAAGTCTTCATCAGAAATGAACATCCCGCACATCTGTTGGTGTTCCAGCTTTCCCATGCTCCATAATCTTCTCTGTTCCTCCAGACAGTGGTGATGAGTGATCCAAATTTGATCTAGAATTAATCCCCGTGCTACTATTTATAGTGCTTCCCCCGTTTCCCGAAGAACCTCCATTGCAGCCAGCTTCTAGACTGTTCATGGTACCTGTTACCATATCTTCCAGTAGGTGCAGACATCCTTGTAGGTACTCCTAAAACAATAAAGTCACAAATGGTACATCAAATTTGACAAAATCTCTAACATGCAAAGGTAAATAAGTTTAGCTTTATTTAAATTTAACTGTCCTGAACTGCGCCTAATTTGTTTGACTGTATACAGTGTTTTTTAATTGTTCATGCATATGAACAAATACTATCAAAGCACTTCAACATTAAATTAAAGAACCCTTACAGTACAAAATAAAGTATAATTAAAAAATTAAACACAATAAAATATTTAAAATAGAAACAAAAAATTAATTAAAAATAATCTGTTATCAGAGTATAATGTATTGTGCAGACAAGCACTAGTAGCCGAAGGGCAATTTAAAATATGATTTAGTGAAACATTGTTTCCAGAATATATTACTATTCATGCAGATGCTATTTGCCGTTGATGTGCATCTAGCATAAGTTACATGTTTAAGAACTGACAATGAAATATTCTCAGATTGTGAGTAGGAACATAAAGACCAACAGGTTTCTGAATAAAAGACCAGAAGTCAGTGAGGACAGTTCTAAACAGGATTTGCTGAGTTCATATTAGAAAACCAACATATTCATTTTGGTAGTGAAAGAAATAACTTTGGTTTTATTAATGAGTTTCATGAAGTCAGCAAGCAGTCCACCGACTATGCATATCAGATTTATATACAGAAGTCATATGAAGATGCAACAGAATGGAAGATGAAGATTTCTGTCTCTGGGTTGTTGCGCTGTGTAGTCTGGTCGATGTTAACCAACGTTTCAGAGGTCATACTGCCTCCATCATCAGGGCAATGAGTATGAAGATTTCTGTCTCTGGGTTGTTGCGCTATGTAGTCTGGTCGATGTTTACCAACGTTTCAGAGGTCATACTACCTCCGTCATCAGGGCGATCGCTGGTAAACATCTACCATACTACACAGCGCAAAAACCCAAAAGACAGAGATCTTCATACTCACCGCTGTGAAAACCTCAAATCTTACAATGACATAAAGCCTTTGTCTTCCCCCTCCTGGGAACTGAACCCAAGTCATCCAGTCTCTGTATTTACTGTGCTATCCCAGCTCACAATAATAACAATGTCTCATTTTCATCCAGTTGCCTCATGGCCACGTTCAATGCATTGTGGGTTAGATGTTTAAAGTAATCTTCCCCTCCACTCCACACTTTTTTTTACTTCCTCTCTAACCATGTGTGCCCAGAGAAGGGCACCTGTTACAAGTACATAAACTGTTTTAATACATATCTACTTGTGTGTATAAAATCTTTACAACACAAAATTATGGCTTAGATGAAGGCATATTTTAGTAACTAAACTACACAATGAATTATACAAGAAACTGCAAACAATCTTAGAACTGAGCATGAGATCCAATTTGGAAATATCTGGTACCAATGGTTTTAGTACCCCACATATTTTCTTCCCATACTAGAGAGACTTAAGCAAGTTAATGTGCTTCAAAAGGAAAATTTTATGGAAAATCTTTGGTCCCCTAAAGAATAATGATGGATCGTATAGAAGTAGATATAACGCGGAGTTAGGAGATATATTAAATCGCAACGGTTAAGATGGGCGGAACATGTGGTCAGAATGGGAGAGGATAGACTGCCACATTTGGTATTAAACCAGAAATTGTGGGGAACAAGACCTAAAGGAAGACCAAGGGGAGGGTGGATTGATGCGATAGAGGAAGATATGAGAAGGATGAAAGTGTGCAACTGGAAGAAGGTAGCTCAAGACAGGAAGCCAGAGCCCACCAAGGGCTGTAGTGCAAGAGAAGAAGACTATAGAGACTTATCAATGAGCTGAATGAAACTAAAGTATGTATGATTTGAGGTTTTCACAGCGGTGAGAATGAAGATTTCTGTCTTCTGGGCTATTGCGCTGGTAAACATCTACTATACTACATGGTGCAACAACACAGAAGACAGAAATCTTGAAACTAAAGTAGTTCCGCCATCTCATTATTATCCTTCCACCTCCATTTTAGTATTGTACATGACCACTTTTCCACAAGACAATGTTGAAGACGTGTAATATTTGGTAGCAGCCAATATACATTTTCGTTATCAATTTCTGACTTGCAGTGATCATAAATACACGATCTATTTCCTGTGAAGTGTAGATGATAACCCTTTCATTAAGCAGAAACGTCAGATAATATGGAAGGCTAATAGAAAATAAGAAAAATCTCAAAAAAGAATAGTATTTCACATAATGTAAATTTGTAAATGAAAGAGTTTACCTTCTGTAAGAAATTAGTCATGGGTATTTGCTTCTAAGCTGGACAAAATGGATTGTCAAACAAGTCGAAGGTCAGGTAACATGGACTCTACTGTATTCTTCTCAGTGGACTCTATCAAAGTTCCTCAACTTACCCTCTCTATGGCTGTGATCATATGCAGTCTGTCCAGCAGCTGGTTGAGTGAACACCCGCTCTTCACAGTCCATTCCAAGCCATCAAGAGCTGCAGCTATACTCGCAGCAGCGATTATACTTGGCGTATACATGGAGAATGAATAATCTGCAACAGAAACAATGCAATGTGTTCAGTGTTTTCAAAGGCATGCCATGCATTTCGAATTCAAATCCAGTTTCATACTTTGTGTTACCAGTTCATAGCAGTGAGATTTTGTTCATGTGTTTTGTTATCTCATCAGCATATGATCCTGTTCTTCCACAATTTCTTGTGGTCTTGATATTGTGCATATTTCTATATATTTGTTGCTTAGAAGTTTCTTCAGAATCTCCATTTTAATCTTAATATTTTGCTGCTTAGGACAGTCATATGATGTATGCTGAGCTGGGTGGGTAATGTAGCATATACGGGAAATATGAAATGCACACAAATAATCCAGTCGGTGATACTGAAGGAAACAGCTCACTTGGAATACCTAGACATAGATTTGAGGATCTTGGAGAAATCGGTTATGAGGTGTGGACTGGATTAAACTGACTCACGAGTTTCTAGTAGCAGGCTGTTGTGAACATGACAAGGTGTTTTTAACAAACTTCGAGATTCCCAACTTCTAAGGAAGGACTAATCTGTACTTTTCCCACAATACTGATTTAAGCAGGGTTACAAAGTATACGGTGGACTTGATATTAAATACCAAAACATGACAGTTGTGTTGTATGGTAACGCTATTTTCCTTTGATTAGCTCATAGATACGCTGACCATGCTCCTCTTAATATTTCCCAGCTGGAGGCGTTACTGAATTAAGGCGGTAGAGTAGGTAGTTCAAAGTCATCATCATGCTGGGAACACCCTACTAGGGCCTCCATCGCAGCAGAAGAGAATGCAATATAGTTCCAGTCAAGAAAAATCATAACACAAGCAGACCGCCAGCATGTTTGGCCTGGAGCGATCATTAGAACAAAAGTGACACATAGGTTTGCTGCATTACAATGGTCTGGTGTGGTAGGACGTTTCGGGGCTGTCCGCCTCTGTCCGTAGGCTACCTATTCTGTTGGGGCCTTTAAATAAAGTTTAACTGGACTCATATTGTCTCTGTTCCCGTCTTCAGACAGTATGAAAGCGTATGGGACCCGTTAGATAAAATTAATTGTGAAGATTACTCAGAGCGACATCTTAGAAAGTAATATTCATACTCGCCGATGAAATCTTGTCACTCGGCATTTGCCGACTGTTCGCCTTTCTTCGAGTAAAAGCAAACGAGTCCTACTCTGGAGCCTGTTAAATGAAACTAGCCAGTAAAACTAAACACAGGCTAGCTGCGTCTTCAGGCAAAGGCGACCGTCACAAGCCCTCATTACGAGACCCCCTACTAACGAAAGTGGTTAAACAAACCACAATATAAACGAATCGATAAATTCTTGCTCTATAGAGTGTTTCTCTCGCAACGATTGATCAGTGGCCTTCACTTGTTTTCACCCTACATTTAGATTTAAATTTCTCTTGTGTGGTGTTTTATATTAAATACACGGTACATTAAAATTAGATTTCTGAGGAAATTTGACTTTGCGTGTTCGGTGATTACAGGATATTGTATTAATAACGGTCGTAAAACAAATACATTTCCGCTATAGTTAATGGGGGCTGTTGTTGGCAACGTTTTTAATGGTGAATTGTACCAATTGTAATGCACGCGAGTTCCAACCCAGTCACTTGCCGAAGATAAATAGAATTACTGTGACAATATTTCAGTTTATGAAAGTATCAAAACTAGGAATTAAATCCCCCACGGATCTGTAGCTAAGAGACGGAATATTTAAAAAAAGTAGAACTGCCACACTTTGTACCGCACCATAAACTAAATATATAAAAACCCAAAGACTCTTTATCTCTCAAGCATTACTCCTAATGTTAAGCAGATTTCCGAATAAACAAAAAAATCTTCTCATTAGAAATGCAGAAAGTAAGACATTTGTCGCTACCGTTAGAACATTTAACCATTTCCGGTCTGTTTACTTCTGTAAAGTTTTCTTCATGGCCCATCTCCCGTCAGGTGGAGTGTTAGTAACAGAAGGGGTTGAGGAACACTGGCTGGCTGCCTTCAGGTAATAGTTGTGTGGGGGTCTGTCTAGTCCTTGCCAGGAGGTCCAGACTGTATCCCCACCAAATTTCCATATGCATTCTCCCGCATCCCAGCTACTTCATCAGCCCATCGTAATGTCCTAGATTTAGATTTCTTAAGCCCATAAACCAAATTCAGCCGTAAACACGATTAGAGGCCATCTTCGACGCCATTTGCACAAAAACCCACCGCTGGTTACACGTACAATTTTGTATTTCCATATAAACCTACGTCTCTTAAGCGGTTTATTTCCTTTGTGTGTACTTCTTATTCCACTTTCATTTTGTACAGAATCACCACCAGCCCATCTGATTATCATTCAACCGATCACGAAACTTCCCATTTTGTGGAACCGAGAGTTTATTCTTCACTACAGAGGCTGCCATCAAACGTCGTAATTCAGAAACAGTACGGGAGTCAGTGTTGTATCTTGATAGCAGTTTCCTTCCTCGCCTCTGCACCACGTACGATACATATTCCTGATACACGGTATATTAAAGAAGTTGTTTTGACATTCGTTTGCTTGAAAGTGCGTCTGTCATTCACAAAACTTTTAGAATCTTCCTTTGTTTCCTTGCCTTTATTCGGCGGTGCCAGAATTTATAACTTGTGTTGGGCAAGGCCGTGGTCTAGGCAACACGGAGTTTTCCTCCGTGGCATCCCAACAATTACTCCATTCACACACAGAAGAAGGCAATGGCAAACCACTTCTGGATCATCTGCCAAGAACGTATATGAACAGGTCCCAGTCCGAGAAAAGGATGGAAGGATCCTGTTCATATGGACCTGTCGTCAGACAAAACACTAAATAATAATAATAATAATTTAGTTCCTTTTCCTAAAACACTTCATATTAAATTTCGCCACGGCAATTACTTCGTACAAACGTTACAGTCAATTCAATAGAATACTTTAAAATTAGATAAACCAAGGTACAGAATACGAACTAGTATTCTCAGTAACATTGTTGCATATGAACGTAATGGAAGCGATATCAAATAGTAAAGTGGAATTGTCACAAGTGGTGATTTGAAAAAAGAAGACGTATTAAAGAACTAAATTGTATTTTGATATTAAGTAGGATTTGAGGTTCTCGCGGTGGAGAGTACGAAGATGGATGTCATCTGGGATGTAGCACCGTGTAGTCTGGTAGAAGTTAATCAACGTCGCCGCCCTGATGATGGAAGTAGCAAGGACCTTTGAAACGTTGGTCAAGTTCTACCAGACTACACGGCGCTAAAACCCTGAAGACAGCTATCTTATTTTGATGTTATTTATAGCACGCACTGTCAGCAGTGTTGGCTTAACAATTAGTGTATTTTTCACCAGTTTCAGTAACTTGAATGTGCTTCCGGGTCTTAACAGAGATATCTCCTTTAAACCAACGGTTGCAACAGTCGTAATGGATATTTTGCCCAACAAGACAATGCATCACGTCAGTTTCTACGAAAACAAAACTGATAAAACGTTTGCATATTGCGAGAGAAGATAATATCTTCGTCGATGTGTAGCACTCTGTAGTGTGGGTCTCGGTTAATTGCAGTACCAGCACATATAGACGATACGCCACTGGTGGGGGGGGGCCCTTTCTGTACTAGCCAAAATCCTATTACTTGTGTGAATCCAGTGAACTGATCCACATAGGCCACTGATGCTCTTGGCCTCAAGACGTCTGTGCCTGCCCTTGGAATCCAGGACTACTCTCAGACGGCATTTCAGGACACGTCGTGAACTTGTCTTTCCCATCGTGTCTGATTATCAACTGTTTCATGCCTATTTGGACTTATTTCGTTTATTTTACGACGCTGTATGTGATATATGGCAGAAAGATTCTGACAAATGAATCGCTGGGTTGGCATGAAGTTATCTGCCAACCTGGATGTGTGTGTCCCAAAATTCACCTGACGGTAATGAAATATATGAGAAACGTTAATACAGGATAACTTACTGACCAATGGTCATGAATAGAACCAAAAATCGAACAGTCTGATTTGATGGCAACGCTCTAGAGTTGTATTTGAGAAGTTGTTGGTTCAAATCTCCACTTTTCTTGTAACCATATCAGAAAAATAAAGACTGTACATTCTTCAGTCAAGTTACAGTTCACTCTGACAAGACGTACTTTTGTGTTGGGTTTCCTGGCTTGCAGCAGACAGTCTCGTAGGTAAAAGGCATTACATCCGTGTTCAATATATGGTAGATATTCATCGCCACGAAACCTCAAATCTCAAAAACGTATTCTATAAACACTCCGTTAGGTCGTGTGGTCTTCAGCGCCTCTACAACGGGAACCGCCTTTTTATGACGGACGGATCCCCATCATTTGCTGTCTTGTTTCCTCATCAAACTGACCTGCGCTGGACAGTTGTGTTTCGATTCCCGGTAGTGGTTTTCCACTTGGCATCACAAGAACCCCACTCAATCTCCTACCTAACGCCACCGTCGGCTGTATTCCCACAGGCAAAGTGGCATGCCTCCATAACAGATTACTTTTTACACGGGTGCAATCCCCCCCCCCCCCCCCCACACCCCCCCCGTGTCAAATGTGTCACGAAGCTAGAATTAATTTACAAAACATGGGTTAAAGGTTGTCCACTTCGACAAGAGTTCTCTGAATTTAAACATTTAATATGCATGTGATAATTTACGTTTCCGCGAGGATCGTGAGATGACGTAACTCTTATTCGAGTGAGTTTCCTGTTAACTCCAGACGCGTTGATCGACAAATTAAAACCACAGGTTGTGGTGGAATCTCGCCCGATCAAATTGGAGATCAACTGCTGATGCTAACTGATCCTCATGAACTTGTGTTCTGACCTCTTGCTAATTGCTCTTTCAAAATGCAGACACTTCATTCAATTCTAAAGGGTTCCGATGATGGTGGATTACTTTTGTTTTCATCGTCATTTTTAAAAGACGATGGGAAAAAGTCCAGGTAGCGAATAATTTAAAGTTAAAATATCTACTTCCTCATTAAAATTGGTTCCATAATTCTGTTTCCAGTAATAAGTTTCGTGCTCTAGTATGACCCGCGGTCTGCCAAGAGCTCTTACTGTACGTCGTTCAAACAAGTTTTAGCCTATGTCCATGTCTGCTTACTCGTTCTGCAGCCATATACACATTTACGACTTATTAAAGAATGGAAATGATGCCATTGTCAGTTGCCTAGACGGTCATCGCTGGGCGGAGACTCGGTTCGGTCCCGTGTCGAGCGAGATTCGTAGTGGACAAGTAAAACTGCTAGTGTTGCTCGTATAGTCGTCATTACACCATGTTCTATACTCATTCATAGCCAAATCGTCCCCGTACGATAGTCCCGACCACGCAGCACTGTATCATATACCCTACGACCGACGTTTCGGGCCTCAGCTCTGACCTCACACTTGATTTGATTGGAAATGAAGAAATTTAGTTCGCTTTTTCCGCTGTTAGAAGCATTTCTGGAAATTTCATGTACTGTTATCAAAGTAATTATTCTTTGACAGAATATACAATCGACTTAACAAAGAATTTCCTGTACTACAGAGTGAGTGTGTGAGTTATCAAAGTTATTACTGCAAAACTGCGAAAGAATTCAAATTGTACCAGACGAACGGCCCGTTGCAAACAACGGGACAAAAGTATCAGAAATAGTGCCAGATAACAGCTTACAAACGTGGCATTCGATAACTTTTACCGTTCCTCAAACGTCAAAATAACCTCATTCAAGGATTGCTGGCGCATTAAACGTATGTATTAATGATACGATAGTCGGGGCAGATTGTAAATTGATCGGGTTTCATTCGGGCTGCAATAAAGGGAAGTCGGGCTTAGATTGGGTACGAGTAACGCACTTGAAGATAACCTTAGGTCTCGGGCCAAATGCTCCTCGAGTCGGGTCGTGTGAAATTCTAAAATTTCTGCCCTTGCAGACGTGTACCTTCTGGGTTTTTAAGGGACGAGGAGTAGGGGGGACAGGCAGGCTGTGTGATCGGATTTCAGATGTCAATACATGCGATTCGGATTTAAAATACTGCTAGACACTGCTGCAGTTCTTCGATCTAGATTTATTCAACACCACACAGACAAATGTTATTGTAACCGAGACAGTCGGATAAAGAGGTAATGTTTATTGCAAAGGAAGCCCGTACAATAAGACATTTTCTCACATCCTCAAAAAGCTCGCCATCTAGAGCCGAGGCTAAGAACGCGTTAACTCTCGCATGTCTTAACGTTGTTGCTCTCGATTAAGCACTGGGACGTAGCTCTCGAACTAGGTCAATGTAAGCCGTCAGCTTCACGCTCCGGTCGTTATATTCCCACGGAAAGAATACTCGCGTTCCCTGCAGTCTACAAAGGATGGGACTCGGAGTCGGTCTAGACACAGGGATGGCGGGTCCGTTTTGAGAAGCTGATAGTAGCTCAGCTAGTCAACGAATTCCCCGCATGTTGTAGAACCTGAAGGTTCATTGCCATGACCACAACAGCCTGCCACCGGTACCAAACCTGAGTCTTCAAAGTCCTCTTTATCTGCGTTCTTACTTAAAGGCGAGAGATTAAATTTTACATTTATACAAAATAAAAGGTAAAATTAGTCTTAATCTATGCGTTTTTAGGTAACATATGGTATCAAAAAATATTCTGATGGTCGCAAGCATTTCTTAAATTATTCAAGCAAACAGTTTGATTTTTTACCATTATTCCCAAATATTTGGACTTTGCAATTTCTTCGGAAAATTTATTAACCTTCTTCCTGATGTATGGTAATGAGACACGAGCATACGTAAGTTTTCTCTGATTTTACTACTAGACAAACTTCCTCTCCAACATCTAACACAGCTTCTGTGTTTTTACTTTATCTAATTTTAGTTTTAGCCTAATAAATTAACATTATCAGTAAAGACCAGAGGCTGACGTCTTCGAACCAATTCCAGCCACTGTCTGTTTTCTTGGACTTTCCTGTTGGGTGTATTCCAAAGCAAAGTTGAAAACAAATGGTGATGTAAAATCTCCTCTTTACACATCATTATGAATGTAAAATGCATCAGTCAACTGTTTACTTTTACGGACTGGACTACGGGTTTCGTTTAAACAAAATGTAATTATGTAAGATTTGAGGTTTCCACAGCGGTGAGGATGAAGATTTCTGTCTTCTGGGTTGTTGCGCGATGACGGAGGCAGTATGACCTCCGAAACGTTGGTAAACATCTACCAGACTACACGGCGCAACAACCCAGAAGACAGAAATCTTCATACTCTGATGACGGAGGCAGTATGACCTCCGAAACGTTGGTAAACATCTACCAGACTACACGGCGCAACAACCCAGAAGACAGAAATCTTCATACTCTGATGACGGAGGCAGTATGACCTCCGAAACGTTGGTAAACATCTACCAGACTACACGGCGCAACAACCCAGAAGACAGAAATCTTCATACTCTGATGACGGAGGCAGTATGACCTCCGAAACGTTGGTAAACATCTACCAGACTACACGGCGCAACAACCCAGAAGACAGAAATCTTCATACTCTGATGACGGAGGCAGTATGACCTCCGAAACGTTGGTAAACATCTACCAGACTACACGGCGCAACAACCCAGAAGACAGAAATCTTCATACTCTGATGACGGAGGCAGTATGACCTCCGAAACGTTGGTAAACATCTACCAGACTACACGGCGCAACAACCCAGAAGACAGAAATCTTCATACTCTGATGACGGAGGCAGTATGACCTCCGAAACGTTGGTAAACATCTACCAGACTACACGGCGCAACAACCCAGAAGACAGAAATCTTCATACTCTGATGACGGAGGCAGTATGACCTCCGAAACGTTGGTAAACATCTACCAGACTACACAGCGCAACAACCCAGAAGACAGAAATCTTCATACTCATCGCCCTGATGATGGAGGCAGTATGACCTCTGAAACGTTGGTAAACATCGACCAGACTACACAGCGCAACAACCCAGAAGACAGAAATCTCCAAAATGTAATTAGGCACACAAAATTTCCGAAATGTACCGAATTCAATGATAACATTAGTGTACAAGCATAACAATTTCTCCTACAAAATTAATTCATGAAGAATAGGAGGGAACAGTAAAGAAAGGATACGGGAAAGGAGAAGGACTAAAAGCAGCAGATGGTGAAGAAGGGACTATAAAGAAGAGAATACAATAATGTGAAGGAGAAAAACGGATAATAGAAGAGGAGGGGAAGAATAAGGAAAAATTACGAGAGCTGAAAAAGAATGTCGAGAGGCAAGACAAGAGGAGGAGAGGAAAAACAGAAGAACGAGTAAGGACGAAGAAGTCAAAGTATTCAGCATGGTTGAACTTGTACTTCTGTATCCGGCTTGTTATACATTTAAATCACGTTCTAGTTCCAGCAGTTGCTTTAGAACACAACACGAACTTTCGAGGACTCGTGAATTCCTGCGTTACGTTTTCGTAAGAACTCCTTTGTGTTAGCACTGACAATACCGTCAGGCAAAAAACACTTTCCCGATTAGTGACACCTGAAATTTCGTCGTGTTCAGTGAATTGACACTGTTTTCAAACAGCGCTTCCGAGCCACCGATTCCCGCACGGAACCTCCGCATTGCGTATGTTCTGAGATGCCAAATGATTTTGAATTCCGTACCGATATCGTGTAGAGGTTTACAACGATATCGAATTGTTTTGCTTGCCAAATGCCCAATTTCCTCTCCAAACTGTTTTGTAACGGAGAGACTTCCATTTTTTCAGCACTTTAAATAAATGAGGGTAATTGTATGCTTCCAACAAACTGTGGGATATAACGATAAGTTGAATCAACTTCCTACCTAAATGGATACAGTATCGATTTATCAATAAATATCAACTCGCATCCGTTCTATCTCCTGTAGGTTAATTATAATGAGAACGGTTTCGAATAAAATATTTTAATGATATATAAAATATGACACAATTTGTAAAAGCCTTTCCAAACCTCAAAATAAACCACGTCAAAATCAAGTTCCTACACAATGTTGGCATCGAAGCCTAGTCCGTAGGGTTTTGTGGGTTGCGTGTAAGGGGAAGTTCCCGTTGGCCAGAGATTGGCTGGAATCAATGTACTGTAAGAAGCAGGACAAAGAAAGACTTCAGGTCTTCTTACGTTTTGGCTAAATTGCATTTCAAAACGTGGGCCTACATAAAATGAAAAGAGACATTAACATTAATAGATTCGCGTTTTCCCAAGAGCACAGCACACTCAACTTGCAGTCAAATAACACGTCAAAATGCCGCCAAAGTGAATGTATTCACCTCTTTTCGTGGGTAATAACGTAA
>NW_019059762.1:64978-90470 GCF_000696155.1 Zootermopsis nevadensis
TGATAAATCTTGCTGTATCCAGCTACACAGAACTCAAGCTCAGTCTGAATGCACATCTGACACAAATATCTTTATTTTTGGTGATTATTGTACGAAGAAGGAAGTCCTTACGCCACATTTCTTGTGGGGCGGCATCAGTTGTTAAATTCTCGTCCGAGGCAGTTGACTGACAGCCTCTATAGCACGCACGCATATCGAACACATTTCCTGTTGACTCGAAACGGTTATTTTTTTAAAAAAAACGCTTGAAAGGGTTTTTCCCCCTAAGGGTCGTCATGTTGCTGGTCTGTCGAAACTGCACCCTTCCGGTTAACTTCTGCAGACGAAGAATCTAGGTTAAGTATTGTTGTAATTCATTCGCATGTCCGCTCCGCAAGACACCACCAGGTCGTTGGTAAGGACGGAGAGGGGATTCGAAGCATCTCTCATAGAATGTTAGACAATCTCAACAATAATAACTTAAAGTGACATCAGAGTACAAATGAAGTCCTGTAGTTGGACGTGGGGAAATACGGAACGACTCTGTGAATGACTTATCTATTGGAACCAACTTGGGTGAACTAGCTCTTACCAGTGAACTAGTCGGACCCATGACTAAGTAAATCTAAATACTCGTAACTCAGGAGCAGAGCCTTGAGAAACTAGTAATGTGCTCAGCTAGTCACGAAATTTCCAACCTATTATGGAACCCAAAGGTTCATTGCCGTATTCACAAGAGCCCGTTAATCTCCCTCCAAAATTAGCGTGAACAGGTACGACCTTTTTGAATGAACTTACACATTCTTCTGCCCTGAGATTCTGTGCAGCCAGTTTTGAAGAAAGCAGACTACAGGTACTATTTATTTTGGGAACAGTTATGTTGCAGAAGGAATAAGTGATAATATATGTTTGGTGTTTTTGGTAGTAACACAGGTAGGAAAGGATTCAAGCTGGATTATCATAAGATCCCTGTCCTCTGGGTTGTCGCGCCGTGTAGTCTGGTACAAGTTTACAGAAGCTTCATAGGCCTTCAATGCCTCCATCTTCAGGGCCCTTACAGCCATCTTCGGACTCACCGCTGTGAAAACCTCAAATCCTACATGGACTATCCTACATTGAACTTCGATCGCTTACTCAATTATGTTTATAATGTCGGTATTAAGGATCGGTGTGGTGTTACACCGTGCTAGCGGCTTTGTGCAAGTTCTTGAAGGGATTTTATCTGCCAACGGCATCATTTACCTGACGGATGAGGAGGAAAGTAAGCGGATTCAGGAGCCGGACTCCCGACGTCCAAAACTTTCGCGTGAGCGAGACCTCATTCTATGACACGCATCCGCTGATCCCGTGTAGAAGCATTTTGGGGGATCTCCAGTTGGACTTCAGATCCAACCACCACAACATATGTATTCATTTCGTTTTGTGCAACAAAATAGTTCTGTGAGATATTCTGAATGAAACCATTATCGGCTCACAGGAAACCCCATTTCCGATAATGCTTGTCTTCACTAGGTACACATGTGTGAAGTTCCCATCAACAGCCCTGGATATCCGATATTTGATATGTCGTCAATGAAACATAATGGCTTCCGTCTAATATATCACTGTATAAACAATGTTCAAACAAACTACCATATTACTTATACAAGCCTAATGAACAAAATTACGTCCCCACCGAAACCCCGAGGATAATATAAAGTGGTACTTCGCCAGGGCTATCATACACTTCGTGTGGGTCGTCACGTGTACTGAGCAAGGGTATAATAATGCTTAGCAGGGGAATAGCGAAGAACGCGGAGAAAATTCTGCACCATCACCACATCGTCCACCCAGAATCTCACATGAAATCGTCTGCGAATGAATCCGTGTCTCCGCTGTGAAAAGCCAGCGTCTTAAGCGCCAGGATGAACAGATCGGCTACCACGACAAGAAAACGATCTCTTCGTTCACAGACACAAAGTTGCAGTTGGTAGTGGGAATGATACCTAAATGTTTGTTAATTTCTTCTGGTATTAAGTGACAAAGCATTCCTTCATTGACCGACACGCAGATGAGCGTAATCCTTTGTTTTATTCAATGATAGCGTTCTTTTGTTTTAACCAGTTTCTTTCCATATTGTAGACTTTTTGCAATTTACCTTCTACTATAAAATGTTTTAAAAAGAAACATCAGGGAAACCAAAAATGAACCACGCATTCACCGAACCACTAAAATTTCAGCATAATTATACAGGTTAACTATCTAATATACACCTTTTTACGGAATATAATGGTAACCCGTTAAGACTCGCGAGCGCTTCGTGTCCGAAGTCTAGTAAACTGGATAGAAATACATAATCTGGCAAAAATGCAGTCCATGCAGTGGTGATATTAAATACACGACTGTCAATAATAAAATAAGTTAAATGGAAATTCGCCCAGGTCTAAGCACCACTCCGCGCAAACTTATAAGCGTGTCCCGTAACTTTACGTCAATACCTCATAATCGTATTTCTGAGGTCATTCGCAGTCCGAAATGTCGTATGAACACAGGCTCGATTCACAATGGTTATAGTGCTATGAATACTTGATATTCAAGGTGACTTGAATCTCACGTAGACCCTCAGGGTCATTCCTGCGTCTTGTCATATCGAAAACTGGATGAAAAAGTTCCTCCCTTATGTTTATTTTGCGTTCATACACCAAGTTTTCCACGTGAGTCATTGCGTGAAAAATTCGGGGTAGTGAGGTCCGGTGACCTCAGTGGCCAATTCTGTGTACCACTACGAACAATATTCTGGTCAATAAATTAAAAATTCTGGTGCTCCGTCGCGCTTTGACTGAAATGTGGGATGTCCCGTCACAGTGGAAGTACACTGTAATCGTACTTTGTGTCGTTCAGATGTCTAATTTTTTCCAATACCTCTGTAACCGTTCAGAATCGAACTCATGTTCATGTGACATTTCTGACTAGAAAATACCTCAGGAACAAGACTTGGAAAAATTGATCGCCGTCGGATACTCTATATAGTGGCTGAGGGGTAAAAAGCCTTTCATTCCTATACGATACACGTTGCACAGATTTATCCCAGTAGGCCTACTGATTGTCTATGAAGCTGGATGAGTCATGCTAAACGTGTATGACACTTTGAAAAAAAATTAAGTTTTCTGAAACACAGGACGCTTGCGGTGAGCGTAATCCTCAGCTAGCCGGACAACGCCTGGCTGGTGCAGGCCGTGTTCCAGTAATGAAGGACCACGTAACCTCGAAATGAAGACAGAAACTTACTTGCCTTTAAAGTGTTAACAGGGCGAAACTCCGTGGCAGCGAAAACTATTGAATGATAATTTACCACTGGGACATCAGTGGTCCAGGTCTTCCTTCGCCTAGTCAATCTCTTGACCGGCAGACAAGTTCACAGTCACACACATTCCTGCACGTTCTTGATACATTCCTTATGTTTATGTAGGAGCAGCAGCAAGGAATTCTATCCTTCTTCGCCTTGGTCGCTTGAAATATACCTGTTGAAGCTTTAGGCAGGAAAAAGGCAGGCAGGCAGGCGGCCTTCAATCAGGGTGCTGTAAATATTCCATTCACTCCATACTCTCCAAATCCCTGAAATTTTTATTG
Organism: Zootermopsis nevadensis; assembly: GCF_000696155.1. The sequence goes on from NW_019059762.1 coordinate 68,567, forward strand.
CCGTTTACAAGTTAATTTGTCAAGGTCATTTCATCAGCGACGAAAGAACTCGAGTATAAATTTCCATAAAACGAAGATTTTGACAAAAATTTTTTGGGTCTGATTCTTGGAATGTAAAATGCAATGTCGCCGCTGTACCACGCTATGAAGATGTATAGGGGGCATGGAGGCAGGCTTAAACACCTGGGCACTAGATGGCAGGGAAAGGTCAGATTTAGACCCTGGCCAACATAACCCGGACGACGGTAACAGTCAGGTTTAGTGTCCTTCTCGTACTCCCTTTCCTTCTTCCTAGCTTTATTTCCGTGTCAATTTCTCTTTTGTTTCCATCCCCATTTTCCCTGTTTTCATTCTTTACTTTTTTGCCTTCTGTCTGTCTCTCTTCCCTTCTCAATTTTCGTATTTCTGTCTTTGTCTCGCACGTACCCTGCAGTTGGCAGGCCTCGCTTCCTGTCAGTTAACACGGCTGCCCGATGCTTTCGGCACAGACTGTAGCATGCCTCGTGCTGCTGCTGATTCGCGAATCGTACCAAGGCTAACATCTGACGTAGTGCCTCAGGTCGCTGAACTGACTGCCATCTAGCCTTGTGTGGTCGGCAACTTTTTAGACGGCTTGTATTAACCAAGAAAAATACATTGACCCTTCATTTCTTTCATTCTTATTTTTGTTAAAGACCTTGAATAAAAACATAACGTTTTTATTAGATCCGGTTTGCACATGTAGTTACAGACCTTTTTATGTGCTGTGTTAAAATACTGCTTCGGTTTTAAACACATTGACACTGGGTGGTGCTTACAAATTTCACAGTTTTAACCCCATCCCTGCTGGTGTTTGTGTACGTTCTGTATAGAAAACCTGTTGTCTGTTACGTTCCTTTGATTGCTCTCAAACGCCAAGTAAATGCTGATTAATGAGCTTTCAAAACGAGATATGTCGTGTGTAGTAACATGGCAATTGCCAAACGTTCTTATTCGTAACGCTGTTAAATAAAGTCTATGACTCGGTTTTGCAACCAAAATTGTGTGTTCGTTACTCACCACCTACACCGATGTCAAAAAGCCTTTCAGGATTTCGGAATATGGCGTCGAAATAAATAATTATATAAGTCTGTAGTTGTTCAGAATAACTGGCATTTACTTAACTGTGCTTTACTAAAATAAATCCAAGTTTTCTTGATTTGTGGTCGACCTGGACCTGGTGAGAGGCTAGCTCTTCCCCCTTTCTACCTGAAGACGGAAGCAGATTTCTGTTTCCGAAATGTAGTTTTGTAATTTTATTGCTGATTTATGCGATGGAAACAGTCCAGTAGAACACTTTTGCACACACATCATCCTCAGAAACCTTCAGACTTCGACGTAATTCTATATGTATTGATTCATAAATCTTACTGCTATAGGCATATGAAATGGAACCTTTGAATGAAAGTTTATCAACGTTTGGGGCTCTCAGAACTTGCTTTTATAGGAAATTTCAGCAGTAAGGTCAGCAACTGTGTCGCAATGCTTCTAGGCCCCCCGATAATCGAGTTGGTTAGCAGTTTCGCGCCTTCCAAGTTGGTCCATGCCTTATCACAGCTGTTACATTTCGCCTTGGCTTCACTTCCTTTCACGTTGCTAACTAGTGCTCCATCCAGCAGCACGGATTTTCTCTGAACCCATCTTTTTACAATGTCAATGGAGCGCGGCCATTCTTTAGAAACTGGTATTTGCATTGCTCTTCAAGAAATTATTCTACTTTTATGGTATCAGAAAGTCCATACCGTTCTCAAAAGAGCCACTACTCATCCTGAGCCAGCTGAATCCAGTCCACATCCTTACGTCCTATTTATTTATATCCGAATTATGTATTTCCTTAGGAACTTTCAATTATTTGTGTATTTATCGCACACTGTTTAATAAATCTCAGCAAGAGGAAATCTTAAAGGTCTGCAAAATTACAGAAGTACCACCTCCCTTATATGGCAGTGGATGCTGGGCTTCAACCAGACCACAGCTGCAACAAATTGAATGTTCTAAAACGAGATTCCTTAGATCAGTGGCAGGTTAAAGAGTGGATAAAAAGAGAAGTACAGATATTAGACAAGGATGAAATACATTTAATCAAGGAGACAAAGTAAAAGAATGCCACCTTAACTACTCAGAACATACTTTAAGAATGCCGACTTATCGAATACCTTGGAAGCTGGTCCACCATCGAAGAGGTGGAAGGAACAGTTCCGACTAACCCGGAGATCGGAACAGGTTAAAAGGCCCAGACCTTACTTCTCATCTTTCGTAAGAGTGCCACATGCCCCACACACCTCAGCCTTCTTAATGTGATGATCATCTTCGTCATATCAGGCGAAGAGTGTAAATTAGGAAGGCTATGAAGATGTATAGGGGGCATGGAGGCAGGCTTAAACACCTGGGCACTAGATGGCAGGGAAAGGTCAGATTTAGACCCTGGCCAACATAACCCGGACGACGGTAACAGTCAGGTTTAGTGTCCTTCTCGTACTCCCTTTCCTTCTTCCTAGCTTTATTTCCGTGTCAATTTCTCTTTTGTTTCCATCCCCATTTTCCCTGCTTTCATTTTCTTTACTTTTTTGCCTTCGGTCTGTCTCTCTTCCCTTCTCAATTTTCTTTTCATTCTTTACTTTTTTGCCTTCTGTCTGTCTCTCTTCCCTTCTCAATTTTCGTATTTCTGTCTTTGTCTCGCACGTACCCTGCAGTTGGCAGGCCTCGCTTCCTGTCAGTTAACACGGCTGCCTGATGCTTTCGGCACAGAGTGTAGCATGCCTCGTGCTGCTGCTGATTCGCGAATCGTACCAAGGCTAACATCTGACGTAGTGCCTCAGGTCGCTGAACTGACTGCCATCTAGCCTTGTGTGGTCGGCAACTTTTTAGACGGCTTGTATTAACCAAGAAAAATACATTGACCCTTCATTTCTTTCATTCTTATTTTTGTTAAAGACCTTGAATAAAAACATAACGTTTTTATTAGATCCGGTTTGCACATGTAGTTACAGACCTTTTTATGTGCTGTGTTAAAATACTGCTTCGGTTTTAAACACATTGACACTGGGTGGTGCTTACAAATTTCACAGTTTTAACCCCATCCCTGCTGGTGTTTGTGTACGTTCTGTATAGAAAACCTGTTGTCTGTTACGTTCCTTTGATTGCTCTCAAACGCCAAGTAAATGCTGATTAATGAGCTTTCAAAACGAGATATGTCGTGTGTAGTAACATGGTAATTGCCAAACGTTCTTATTCGTAACGCTGTTAAATAAAGTCTATGACTCGGTTTTGCAACCAAAATTGTGTGTTCGTTACTCACCACCTACACCGATGTCAAAAAGCCTTTCAGGATTTCGGAATATGGCGTCGAAATAAATAATTATATAAGTCTGTAGTTGTTCAGAATAACTGGCATTTACTTAACTGTGCTTTACTAAAATAAATCCAAGTTTTCTTGATTTGTGGTCGACCTGGACCTGGTGAGAGGCTAGCTCTTCCCCCTTTCTACCTGAAGACGGAAGCAGATTTCTGTTTCCGAAATGTAGTTTTGTAATTTTATTGCTGATTTATGCGATGGAAACAGTCCAGTAGAACACTTTTGCACACACATCATCCTCAGAAACCTTCAGACTTCGACGTAATTCTATATGTATTGATTCATAAATCTTACTGCTATAGGCATATGAAATGGAACCTTTGAATGAAAGTTTATCAACGTTTGGGGCTCTCAGAACTTGCTTTTATAGGAAATTTCAGCAGTAAGGTCAGCAACTGTGTCGCAATGCTTCTAGGCCCCCCGATAATCGAGTTGGTTAGCAGTTTCGCGCCTTCCAAGTTGGTCCATGCCTTATCACAGCTGTTACATTTCGCCTTGGCTTCACTTCCTTTCACGTTGCTAACTAGTGCTCCATCCAGCAGCACGGATTTTCTCTGAACCCATCTTTTTACAATGTCAATGGAGCGCGGCCATTCTTTAGAAACTGGTATTTGCATTGCTCTTCAAGAAATTATTCTACTTTTATGGTATCAGAAAGTCCATACCGTTCTCAAAAGAGCCACTACTCATCCTGAGCCAGCTGAATCCAGTCCACATCCTTACGTCCTATTTATTTATATCCGAATTATGTATTTCCTTAGGAACTTTCAATTATTTGTGTATTTATCGCACACTGTTTAATAAATCTCAGCAAGAGGAAATCTTAAAGGTCTGCAAAATTACAGAAGTACCACCTCCCTTATATGGCAGTGGATGCTGGGCTTCAACCAGACCACAGCTGCAACAAATTGAATGTTCTAAAACGAGATTCCTTAGATCAGTGGCAGGTTAAAGAGTGGATAAAAAGAGAAGTACAGATATTAGACAAGGATGAAATACATTTAATCAAGGAGACAAAGTAAAAGAATGCCACCTTAACTACTCAGAACATACTTTAAGAATGCCGACTTATCGAATACCTTGGAAGCTGGTCCACCATCGAAGAGGTGGAAGGAACAGTTCCGACTAACCCGGAGATCGGAACAGGTTAAAAGGCCCAGACCTTACTTCTCATCTTTCGTAAGAGTGCCACATGCCCCACACACCTCAGCCTTCTTAATGTGATGATCATCTTCGTCATATCAGGCGAAGAGTGTAAATTAGGAAGCTATTGTTTTCTTCCTCGCAGCTGCAATTAAGACTAGAGCATTGCCCTGTAAGTTACTTACCCCTGGTCGAGAGCGCGATGAACGTCTGGGCGTGTCTGTGTATCATGTGTGCGTCCCACGTATTTCGGTCGATTGGGAGTCTCACCAAAATGTGCTGGAGGAAGTCCTGGGGTGTAACAGCAGCAACGTCCCACTTCAACTTTGACAGAACCAACAGCTCCCACCTCTGAAACAAGATTATTTTAACAATATATTTCTAACTTCTGCAAAATAATTAATATATTAATAAAAGAATGTTTGACTGTGTGATGTTATGCATAAATTATAATCTCTGTTATCGTAACGCTGTGAAGGGGTTCCCTGCTTTTGATTTGCATTTCTGATCATAAAACCACTGTGTCCTACGTCTGGTTAGCGATAGCCATGATCCACACCTTTTCTTTCAGTGTATGTATAGTTCTACTCTTACATGCCGAATTTCTAATGCTACAGTTACGACTTCTGAAACAGTGCTTAATTATGCAGCAGATCCTACTTCCTAATCAAGATTTGTGCTATTTGGTCTCGAAGATGAGCCTCGTCAACGTTGAAGGTCGCCCAACTTCTCTTTTCGGCCACGTAACTGCCGTTCTCCATCAGCTCTTTTCCAGATTCACATGATCACCAAAACTTCTTTATCACCTTTTCTCCTCCCACATGAATTTAAAAATTTCTATAACATTTCCTTTCCTCAATCACGTGCTCGTCACCGATTGGATAACAGCCCGCTCCTCGGTACCTGTCACCTGCTCCATTTATCTTTCCAAAAACACCCAACCAATACATTCACCCTGAAGATGGTAACTGCAATGTTTGCCGAATGGTTGAATGACCTTCAGTATACTACGCAATTCATCCAAGAAAACAGAAGTCACACACTGAACTTCAACCGGGAAAACGTGGGGTCTAGAATAAGATTTAGTGTAACAGTTCTGATATTTCAGTTAGTGACAAATGAGTACGATGTGAGGTTTTCACAGCGGTGAGTACTCGGATTTCTCTCTTCTGGGTTGATGAATCGCCCTGATGACGGAGGCAGTATGACCTCCGAAACGTTGGTAAACATCTACCAGACTACACGGCGCAACAGCCCAGAAGACAGAAATTTTCATCGCCCTGATGACGGAGGCAGTATGACCTCTGAAACGTTGGTAAACATCGACCAGACTACACAGCGCAACAACCCGGAAGACAGAAATCCGAGTACGATGTGTTTTGAGTAATCTCGTGTAGCAAAGTAGTTGGACTTACGAAACAGGAGGTAATTACATGAGCATTTATCGTGGCCTGATTTGTATCCCTTCACGTAATACCAGGAGAAATGAGTGGGACATGCAGAGTACCGCGCGTGGGATAATGGGAATTGCATACGAATTACCTAAGTGGGAAACCTTGAAGGAAGTTACGACTTGAATGACATAAGCGTAAACGAGTGTAAGATATTTAAATATATCTTAGAGAATTAGGTTGAGTTGTGAATTAGGTACAACCGGCGCAATACAGGGTCCCCTAGCGGGCTGTTCTGAACACAGTAATGAACTTCATAGACATTTATTGACTAGCTGAGTAACTGTTAACTTTTCAACACCCTGCGCCTTGGATTAAAATAGATTAGTTAGTACCATGCCAGACGTCAACACGGCGTCACAAACTCACAAGACCATCGACAATAATGTTATATGAATGCCATTAGAAGCACAGAAATTAGTCGTCCATTTCTGTGCATAATTCTCAGTTTCATAAATTCAAATCATGAAGTAGCTGTCAGATAATTTGTAAGGTTCTTTTTATGTTTTGTAAATCTTAGCATGTTATAGAATCCTTTATGCAAAATGAGTGTTATGCTTCCTCTCCAAACCGAACTTGGCAGGTGAGATTTTACGAAGATTTAAATCCACACAATACATTGAGGTTTTAAATTAAAATGTGCTTTTTTCTGTCCAACTAACAAATTTTCGCATACGCCTTATAGGAGTTATCATCAAAATCATTATCATTCCGTCTAGTATCAAACATTTGGCTTGTTACAGCAACATGCCACCTCTGCAGTGGTATTTTTTAAAAATTCCCTTCCCCTGCTTGGCTTGTATACTGTATTCTGTTGCTTTCCCTTGTTACATTTTGTTTCGAACCATTTCAGCAGCTCCGATTAACTGAATCTTCCGCTGTTCTAAAATGGCTTCATTTCCGAAGTTGTCATGTCGTTAATAACCACATAAAGAGGAAAGTGGGTTAGAAACGAAATCATTTGACAACTTTTAGTGCATGCCCCCAAATAACAAAATAAATCGACAAATGGACTGGTGGTCACGAACAGCTGGGTTCACTAAGTGCAAAGAGTTCTTCGGCTCGACTGGCATTCAGATCTGTCGTCTTGCAAACCAGCTGATAGGCTGGACAATCTTGGTGACGTCACCATTCATACAGAAACAATTACTTGGAGGTGAATGTCCTCTTTAGCGTCAGCCCATTCATCTCTTCAATGAAATATGTAAATGAAGGAGAGCCAAGCCTATCTCTTGGTCTGCAGACCGTCGTTTTATCTGTAGGAGTCTGGGTGGCGTGGAAAAGCGATGAATGAACGTCTCGGGAAGTTCGGCAGACGAGGAAACAAAGGGAACAGAGTGAAAGCCGATTAAAATAATTTCATAAATATAAACAACATGCCCTCTCACCTTCCCCTTCATCTTCTATGACATCATTCTACTCGTCTTCCTCCTTCCATGCTCCTATTTCCCATACCATTTCTTTCTTTTCGTTCTTCATGTTATCTTGCTGTTATCTTCGTTATTCTTCGACTCCCGTTCATCCTTCCTCTCATTGTCCTCCAGCTTCGTTTTCAGCTCTTGTTTTAGTCTCATTCATGAATACGACCTGATACGTCTTCAAAACCAATTCCTCCGTATTTTGCAACCACCAAATCATCAACATATCCTCGTCGTGTTCCATTCTTCGCCGTATCTCCCAAAGGCCAAAACGTTCATTCGTCTTTAATAACGGCATCTTCCTCTCGAAACTGATAGTTGCTGAGCTTTTGAAGAAAATCACTGCTTTTGTGGAACCTTACCCTGAGCCATACCCTCACACACCATTCATCCACTTCAGCATCCTCTCTCTGCGTAGGCGCCCGTCGTGGCTTCGTTCCTCGAGGTTTCCCGGTCATAATGTTAAATGCACTCTATGTAACTTATGTCCCCCACGACGTAGACGTAGGTGGATAACATACTCCAATATTAATATACGTGTAAACTGTGATGATTGATTTGTAGAGTCATAAAACGACTTTTCAACTGCATGCCGGAATCAGTCATTGGTTAGATTATTAATGACGACGGTGGTGGCAAATTTTGAAGTGCTGGGATCTGAACCCAAGATCTCCGTAACATTAGCTGTGTTAATTATCCCGTAAACGTAGTATGTGCGGATATAAAATGGATTAAAGATCCACTGGCAGGGTTTTGTTATCATGATGAACCTTATGGTTTCATAATACAGTAAAACCTCTCTAAGTTGGACACTTGGGGTTCCACGAAAATGTGTCCAACTTACAGGTGTCCAAGATAGAGGGAAAGATAAAAATCAGATTGTGGTCTACAGCGTCAATAACATTTTCTAAAGTTAATTCCACCAATTTTCGCCTCCCCATCGCAAAAAGAAAAATTTCATTTCTGTTAACACAGTCTGAACTCAAATTCAAGCACAGTACTGACGGAGTTAAAACTGTGTCTTCTGCAATACTGCAGTCCAGTTAAGGGTTCAGCAAAAGAATAGTTAAACACTTGAAATGCATTCCAATGATGTGTTCAATGTTCATAAGATAATCCTACAGAGAGGAGGCATTCATCAGTCAGAAATTCAAAATAACAAAATATGTAACTTAAAAAGCTTCCCTGAAAAGCATCGAAGTTAAGTGCATGAACCTGTCCAACTTACAACAAAAGTGGTGTTCAAGTTCCAGGATAAAGGGGTGTCCAAGATATAGGGTATTGTGAACATGTAAAATTATAGGATATTCCCCGGTTCCAATTAAAAGTGTCCAATATAAAGGAGTGTCCAGGATATAGGGGTGTCCAACTTGAGGGGTTTTACTGTATCAGGAAATTCCTTGGCCTCTTTCTTACTATGGAGGAAAAACACGAAACTGTCGTCAGTGATCAGGTATTTTCTGAATATGGACCTCGAGATAAACAGTCAGATCATGTCAACTGTTATGCTTAGTGAATTCTGAATAGATGGTACCCACCGCCCAATTTTAATGTGTATTAATTATGTAGGACGGCTGCCATTGTGTGCCGGGGTCAAGATGCACCTACTCAACTCAACACCTGTCTGCGCAAAAATGGCCTCAGTCAATACGTGACTGTAGTTACGGCTTTCGGCGAAGTAGCGTCTACCATTTTACGCGTCGAAGAAGAAACGTGTTTCGCCGAAAGCTTGAAAACATATTTCTCGTGGAATTTGAACAGCAGAAATTTACCATGGGATAACGTAACAGCAGATCGGGGACAGAATCAGCTTTTGGTTTAAAACTTTGCAAGTTGCAGCTGATACTAAAATTCGCTTTTTTTAAGATTTAATAGCAGAATTCATACTTGTGATACGGAACGCGCTACGTGCCCCGCCCATCACATACTGTTTTTATCATCCTGATTACATGTGTCAAATGGTTCAGAGCAATGGAGCTCTTGAAGATGCTGTTTCCTCTACCATCATAACCTCAGCATCCCGTTCTCAATACCCTCCGATGACTCCTCAAAAGTAAATTTAATTTTGTGATTCTACACAGAAATTTTGAAACCGGAGCTCAAGAAGTAACTCGCTTCTTCGTAAAACAGCCAACTACAAAAAGCATGATACCTGACGTAAAGTAAATATTATCAAGCATATTTGTGGAAATGGAAGGAAGATTAGCCAACTCTGCAGTGGGATTAGTTTTGTAACAGCGGATTTGTAAAATTAGTAAACTAGCAATGACACCGATGAAGTACGGAACGCAAAATCGCAGATAATTTACTTTAAATACACTCTATTCCACTTGTGGTTATTTACGCGTTGTTGTTTTTAACTGGGTTGTTGCGCCGTGTAGTTTACCGATTTTTCAGAGATCCTTGCTCTGATGATGGAGGCAGCAAGGACCTCTGAAACGTCAGTTAACTTCTACCGGACCACACGGCGCAACAACCCAGAATACAGCCATATTCAGACTCACAGCCGTGAAAGCCTCAAATCCTACACTAATTTTTAACTGTTTTTAGCTTAGCAATCCTAATTATGACTATGGAACTTTCGGGAATCTCGCATGGAAACCAAGAGTTTCATGTAACACCGTTTAGGAGTCAGTTGTGCCACCCTGTACGATGTTTCTTCCACTATATCAAGAACAGAAAGTGTGGTACCCGCGGTTAAAATACCCAAAAGTAAGGTGCCAGTGTTTACATTTCACCTGAATGCTAGAGGTAACGTTTTAACAACCTCTTGACGCAGATTATGGTGGTTGTAAACTTGACGGTGGTAGATAAGTCTTAATAAACAATCTACAATAAAAGTCCTGGGTAAACTACTCGCGATGATGTGTTACTAGAAAAATAGCTGGACCAGTTCTAACATTGGGTGTGTTTGTTCTCACTGCAAGTTTATAAGAACCAAAGATAGCCTTTTCTTCAAAGACAGCTAACTACAAAACAGTGATTGACAAGCTGATAGTAACTTAGCAAGTCAAGCAGTTGATCATTGGCAAGATGAGCGTCGACTACTTCATCGGGGAAGACAATGCAGAAATAAGTTCCTGTATAAATAGCATCATACCGCGATGTTTTTGTATATTATTATTATTTAGTGTTCTGTCTGACGACAGGTCCATATGAACAGGATCCTTCCATCCTTTGCTCGTACTGGGACCTGTTCATATACGTTCTTGGCAGATGATCCAGAAGTGGTTTGCCATTGCCTTCTTCTGTGTGTGAATGGAGTAATTGTTGGGATGCCACGGAGAAAACTCAGTGTTGCCTAGACCACGGCCTTGCCATATTACCACAATATTTGCTTGGTGCAGATTTGTAATGTCGCTCTAAACCCATTTCTAGCTTCCAAATTACCAATACGGTGCGACAGTTTTTATGTCAGGTGTGTACGTAGCTTGAGTTTTGTGAATGAACAGGAAACCGCGGTTGGCAGAATCACTGTATAAAGACAGATTTGCTTTTTTGCATATCAGTACTTGAATCCCAACCCATCTGTTCAGTGAATGCTTCGTGGTGTAAGATACTGGGAACCAATACAGACATCGACACTGGCGGGGACGTGGTTCGAGTGGTGCCTGCGAACGCCGTCTCACCTTGTGTCCTATTTGTCAACTGATAAAAACATCTGACAGCACAAAGCATAGCCTGTGCTGTGCAGTGCTGCAGTTTCCCAGAAGTTTGGATATATTTATTGCAGCCTAGATAAGGCATAATATCTGGGCTAAGGTATATACGGCCAGATACATAGTAAAGTCCTCCTACGGTACGCTAGGTGATGATTATTCGGTAAATCAAGAAATTACATGAATTTATGGATACCTATTCGAGAATCGGTGCTGAAGAACATTCCGAGGAGTAACATGAAGTTTGAGAAAATTACATAATGAGAAGCTTCATAATTTGTACTGTTCTCAGAATGTTATTAGTGTGATCAAATCAAAGAGCAAGGCATAAATGGGGCACGTAGTACACATCCGAATCATGATAAACATAACTACTACTGAATGCGATCATTCTATCGCCACCTGACCGAATTATATTTCAGTACGGCGCTCATCTTCACATTCCATAACTTTAAATATATTTTTCCCCAATGTACCATGTGTATTTTTCCCTACGGTGTGTTTCGTGCCCGCCACCAACAAAACCCTTACGCGATACCTGACAACGTCTCATAAATCGTAGAGCTTAATCTGTAAGTTGTAATTTTCATTGCGTTAATCATACACATTCCTTGGGCAGACAGTTTCTCGCCAGACTGTCGGGATTGCACTGTTTTATCTTGCATTAACCTTAGACTATTGTGCACAGAAGTTCAGTTATATAATAATCTTAAGAAATCAGTTGAAACAATTAGGCGAAAATTGAGAATACGGGTGTCTCGTTGTACGCGCTTTTGCTGTCCGCGTTTTCTCGCATCCGCGGATTTATTTCAGTATCAATATCCTATGCGCGGCCAAATTTTGAAACCTGTTACCTGCATCGAACATCCTCCAGGATTATCGGAGAATGTGATCCAGATGATGAGTCTTATGTCAAATAATTCTGGCACTAGGATATGTACTCCACCAATCAGCATCAAATCCAACATCCACCTGTCACACATAAGGATTCCAAACACGCCCAACTATTACGTATTCACCCTGATAAAGACAACACCAGTGTTTGCCAAAACGTTGGAAAATATTAAACATTCGACGTGGCACATCCCCAAAAGCTGAAGTTCGACATTAAACAGATGCCATGACAGATCATGAGATCAAATTAATTAATACTTAACCTGTTTATATTATTTCAAAATGACATCGTATTAATTAGAAAGCCGATACAGAAGAGGGCACTTGGTGAAACATCGGTGTTCCGATGGATGAAAGAATTATATTAATGTGGATACTTGGAAAGTATTGTGTGAAGAGGTTCATTTGTTTAATAAAATCCCGAGGAAAATATTGTGTTGAGAGGTTCATTTGTTTAATAAAATCCCGTCGTCGATGAAGAAACAGAAATTGTTGTACAAATGGAAAATAAGTACAGTTGAATAACTTTCCTTCCATCTATAATTTAATAGCTTCCGCGTTTTTATATCTATAATTCAACAACGCCTCGTAATGGTTTCCTTCTAACATTCACTTTATAGAATATTTGATTTTCAAGAATTTCTGGAACTATGTATGTATATATACATTCAGCATGACATACAAAACTGATTTCTAGATACTGAGGCCTTTGTAGTCCTTACACAAATTTGATTTGCAGAGTATATTTTCGCTTCCGGTTCGATATGCCGACATCTCGGAGACATTTGAAAATAGTACAGATGATGTTTATACGACCTTTCCTGGGTGTAAAGTCGAGATCACCAGGAAAACGTGTTTCTAAATATTACCGATAAACTGAAGAGTACCAAATGATCAGCTACAATGCAAGTAAGTGGACACTGGAGAACACAGTTGGGGAGAAGATATCTTTGAGAACTGAAGAAAATCTCGAGACCCAGCTGCTATGAAGAGTTTAGGAACAGACAGTAATTTCTTCAAAACAGTAATTTCACAAGTGCGTCTTCCTTCCGGCGCGCAGTTTGTTTTGGTGTCACCTTGGAGCTCGTTCTTTGCAGTTTCCCCAGTCGTGTAATTTCTGTTTTTGTATTCTGTTATCCACTTTTTTGTCAGTTAATGTTTCAAATCGTATTGATTAGATTTCGTCGAAAAAATTACGTTCCCTGTGTTTAACGGGCGAGAGAGAAGTGAGCCCTTAAACACTCCCTCTACATTCATCATCTTCGTCTTTAATTAGTTTTCTTTCTTTCCTTACAGTCACTCCTGTATTTCCTTCGTGCCTCTGTTTGTGTTTTCCCTCTCACATCAGGTCCTTTCCGCATTTCGTCCCTCAGTCAGCAGTTGGGTCGCCAAGTAACTTCTCAGAAAACTGTAGGCGAGGTTGGTAGTGGGGGAGGGGGGGCAAGGACTATACCTCGTTGAACAGGTTGACCGCCCACATTCCACAACCCCCTCCATCATCGCATACCATGAAGAAATAACCATCTCCACTCTACAGGATGCTGAAAACATCTCCCATTCTTGAATGGTTATAATTTACACGTAGCCAGAAATACTAATTGTTTCTTGATTTACTAAACGACTCTTTTACCACTTGTACACGTCGCGTAGTGTGAACCATAACAGCTCAGTCACTAAAATTCCAGTCTGTCGCCTTGATGACCGTGTTCAGTTCAGTTTTTCGCATTCTGACAATTTTTGTGGCCCGCATATCCATGTGGTGAGACCGTCCACTTGTTCATTTCAAACCCACACCACTCACATGGTGACCCGGTGACCTGGAGATGACCACGGCCAAGCTCAGAAGCAGCAGCGGCGGCGGGAACAAAGCTTTACGCGATCAGAACAGTTTTACCTCTGGCGAAGAGCCTTGGCAGTCGGTGGCCTTTCGATACGCGTCTGAACCCCAAAGCCGGCCTGGACGTACCAGGGATGCCATTTATAAAGAAATGAACCTGCGTCGTCAGGCTCGTAGCCACAAATTTTCTTGGTCCGACTGTTGGTCATGTTCATATCAGACACCGAGCGATAAACTGTCAAGAGTCCTCTAGCGCTTTTGAATCCCGTACTGCAAGAATCAGCAGCGTCTGTGGAGGAAACAAGGAGTAGACAAGACAACGATGAAGGAAAAAGGGAAAACAGAAGGAAATGTATGATCACTCCAAAGCGTTCACTTATTTTTAGGCACATAATGCACACAAGGAACCATAATTTTTTGGAAACTACTAGTTGCTCAGCTAGTGAAAAATGTTCCGTCTTTTGTGAACCTGAAAGTCATTACTACATTCAAACTAACCCGTGAGCCAGACGAATCCACCCCCACCCCCGATTAATATGAAACCCATTTCATTTGCGTCTGGGTTTTCCAACCGTGCAAATCTCATCTTCTCCTTGCGTGTTACATTACCAGCCTATTTCAGCTTCCTTGATATTTCGTGAAAGTGTACAAATAAAAAGTGTCTTATGGATGGCATCTAACCGCGTAATGGTGCGCCTTGAGATTATGGATAGAGAAGGCCTGCAGACATGGGAGTTGCTATGACCGCATTGAACACGCAGTCGCAGACAGCCGACCTGGCTTCAGGGTTGGGCGTTGAGTTAACAGCTCCTCGTTGTTACGAAATGCTACACGGGGCCTCGAACTTGGGCTCAGGATACTGACCGGACGCTGGCTCGTGTGCACGCGGTAATGATCTTAGCGTTCCATAAAAGGTATGAAATCTCTTGATTAACTGAGCGACTCTTGGCTTCCCAAGGAGGACTTTGCTTCATACAGTTATACAGTTCCATAATGTTTGCGATGACATAAACAGCTAGAAGATGGAGAGTAGGTCGGATATAACGAAAATATACCCCTAAAATAAATAATGCATAAGCGTTTCTCAAGATTTATTACGATATTTGCGGAAACGACCAACAGGTAAAACATTTTCCTGTTTATTTGTAGTAAATGCAATGCGAGTTGTTTATACTTCGCACTTTACGAATAAATTTTAAAATGTCCGTGGATAAACACGGCATTTCAAAATGGTATCCCTATTTACGTTGACCGGTGTCGCGATTAAACAGCTCCTGCCAGGATTCTAAGTCTGGTCCTCCAACCAGTAACCTTGTCAGCGACAGTCTAGAAAATCCTGTTACTTCGGAACCCTAAAATGCACAAGGAGTTTAGTGTTCGTTTTCGCAAGTGAAGAGTTCCTTTCGCCATCTTGTTCTCACACTCGGCTGTTAAAGTGCTAACTACATAACATATGACTTTCTCGTCAGTCGGTGAGAATCACTAGGGGCTCCGCTGTACTTGAGGGACAATGCCTCTGAAATTCCTCTTCCCCTCCTCCAGGCCGACACGACCCACCGCCACGACCAATCTCGCTACAGAATGCAGTGAGTGACCTTGCCTCCTCTTTCAATTTATCATTTCATCGGGTCTTCTTTAGAACATTACTTGTTATTTTTATTATGATGTTTAATTTGTTACGTTTCTTGTCTCGCTTTTCTCTTCAGCCTAACTTCTTTTAATTGAACAACTTGTAAAGCTGGCAGACTGCAACACCGCGCCTCGAGCACTAATGCGACCAGAACACAAAACTCTTGGGAATGAGAGAGAGTGAGAGAGAAAAAAAAGGAAGATCGGCAGCTTGTTATTTTGTCCAAATATAGCCAACGTTTATTCTAGCTAGGGGTTCTGAGTGAGCCTAGATGCGCAGAATGTCTCACTCACAGTTCGATACTAACACCGATAGTGCATAAGACCTGCTTGTTACAGTGTGACCACCTGAGTTTCAGTTGAACAAAAGTACCTTCTAAACGAACGCGGTTTTGCAAATAAAATTACCTATGATCTAAATCAAAACTGCAAAACTTTCCAACCACTCTTATTACTAACTAGCAGTTCTTTTCAATGTATTATACCAGACGAATTTCAGTCCCGTTCACTTACAATGTTCCAAGACAGAAGTTAACAAAATGGTTGACGTCGATGTATTATAAAACATGTGTAATGTATTTAAGTTATATTTACTAGTATTTAATTGCAATTTTAATGTAAAACTGGCCTTATTTATGACGTTGAACAATTTTTAGGAGAATGTATTTTAACATTCAAGGTTGAATTAACACAGCCACTGAGGATAATCCCACCAAGCTGAAACGCATCTAACTTCTAGGTAGTGATAAAAGTAAGTTGAAGATGAAGTCACACAGTACCGACGTAAAAAGTTGAAGAATTTCTGGCTGAAGCCTGAAACTGCACAGATCTCTACCAATACATTCCGACAGCCCTAGTGGCCATGTTACTGAGAACCTGTTTCGCAAGTCACAGTTGGTGGGCCTGAAGTCTGTATAGCTCAGTGTAAATACGAAGTTCATGTGAAACACTATTGCATTCCCACCCACAGATTTGTGTAAACTGTATAAAGCTCGTGCTTCTATCAGTGAGCTAAAAACATTGTGGCGTGTTGAAAATAAATGGAATGTTCGTAACAGTAAAATTAAACAGCGTGTTACACTGAGGATGATGTACGTTTGTAAAGCATGGTTTTCCGGCAGAGTCAACAACACTGGAGCCGCTTATTCGAGCCCCGTTCGGGATTGTTCGTGTGAATGTTCTATCGGTTAAAATATTTATTGCAGTAATTCTTTAATATAGGGGATTTGAATATGAACTAGGTCCTCATGTACGACAGAGCAACCAAAAACCTGGAAAGAGAAAAGAAGATTGGAATAAATAAAGGGAAAAGAGAAACGAAGACGTATTTACTACATTCGCTTCGTCCGTCATACAACACACACCAAGTGCATGGCCGAGGTTAATGCGTGGGATGACCAGTGATAACATCGCTAAGGCCACCACCATTGAGCACTCTGTTTGTCGAACGTAGATATTGTAATCCTGCAAGTTACGACTTCATCTGAATCTAATGTTTTCAGCACGAGTAGTACTTATCGTCTGTTGGAAAAGTCCATTCATTCTCACATCGGTCCATTCATTCTCTAACAGCGAAGTTGCTTGTTTATCTCAGCTGCAGCCAAGGGAGGCTGCAGTATCAGTGATATAAAATCATTCATAAAACTGTGGATCATGTTGTGGTATTTCCTGTTTTTATTTACATCACACAGTAACTATTATTGATCTATTAGTCAGTTGTCTGGCTACGGGCTGGACGATCGGGGTTTAGTTCCCGGGAATAATATCCAGAGCGTGATGCCATCAGGAAAGCTTCTGGTTTTCCGGGAAAATACAGCCATTAAGGAAAATTTTAAAACGTTCCAAATATTGGATTTGAGACTTTCGCGGCGAGTACAATTAATAAAATCTTCTCGGGCTATATCAGCAGCGTTAAATGGTTATCGTAGTAAACCGACGTTTCGGGAACAAACTGTCCCCGTCTTCAGGGTTCTGATGTGATTGGATCCTTGACTTTCGAGGATCCAGTCACATCAGAACTCTGAAGATGGGGACAGAGTTTGTTAACGAAACGTCGGTTTACTACGGTAACAATTTAACGCGGTTGATTGCCCGAGAAGATTTTATTGGTTCCAAATATTGTCTGTGAAATTGATAAGACCGTCGGAAGAGTTGGCTACCAACACATGAATAAACTGAATACCAAAGGAAACTCTTGGCATACAAGCCGCTGGAGCGAGGAGATTCTGAACGCTGGAAGAAACTATGGAACACCGGAAGGTTTAGGGACAGGCAGTTAGGCCTAAGATGTCAGAACATAAGATATTCACAACATTTATAGATTCACACACGCGTGTAACTTTGGCTTTCTGCGAAACGTCTCATCCGAGAAAGACGTAATTACGCATTGAACTCCAGCACACAAACAAGAAATGGTCAGTCAATACTGAAATGTTCAAAAACACTCCCCGCGGTTAATTAAACGGAACGAGTCCCTGGAATCTGTTTTGAAAACTGCACAGCCCAGTTAGCATAGTACAGCGTTTTTCTAAAAAAAACATTTCAGTATTATCGTCTCCCATACACGGCCCAAGTTTGCCAATAAATGTACACCGGAAGTTTTTTTTCACAAAATTCTTATTGCATGTCTTATTTCCAGTCGTGTCTAGCGCGTGCAACACTCACTTCTTAGGTGGAATGTCACAAGCGTTATGCATGATATTCCCTTCTTGTTTACTGCACAAATATGGTTCACGGAATATGATAGCAATCTCAGGAGGCAGAGGTCAAGTTTGGGGTCGTCTGCTGATCTCAGCGTATGGTTCATTTAGATGCAGGCGACTGCTGGAGTTTGACCAACAGAGACAATCCCCTGCTTCCTGCTTTACTTAACACTGCCAGTTCCGTGTACCTGACCAGATGGCGGAGCAACTTACAGTCGCTCAGCTGTCCAATGTTCCGCATTTTTATTGTGAACGTAATAATTTAATCCTATAATGAGGCCACCTCGATCCAGTTCACAGCCTCAATGGCTAAGATCATTATGCGTATGGGTCTCATCCCGTTGAACTGTATGAAGACAGGAACTTTCAAATATGGTAAATTGGTATACAAGAAAATTAACTTATGTTAAATACTCGACAAAGTAAAACCAATCAGAGAGAAGTAGAATTTAAGGTGGTGTCAAATAGGCATATATTATAGGCGTTGAGCCGATTGTACAGAGACTTTTATTTAGTGTTCTCTCTGACGACAGGTCCATATGAACAGGATCCTTGCATCCTTTTCTCGGACTGGGACCTGTTCATATACGTTCTTGGCAGATGAGCCAGAAGTGGTTTGCCATTGCCTTCTTCTGTGTGTGAATGGAGTAATTGTTGGGATGCCACGGAGAAACCGGGGAAGCCCCCGGAGGAAAACTCCGTGATGCCTAGACCACGGCCTTGCCCAACACAAGTTATAAATTCGGGCAACCCCGGGAATCGAACCCGAGACCCCAGGATTACAAGTCAGCGTTCTAACCGCTAGACCACCGTAGCAAGGTAGACTAGAGTTAAAAAATAACTATATGACCGTAATTAGTCAGTTTCACGCTCCGGCTGAATTATCACCGGGAAAAGTTATAAGTAAAGCAAGTATAAAGGATTTTAAAGTAAGTACGAAGGCAGCTGTCTTCTGGGTTGTAGCGCCGTGTAGTCTCGTAGGGCAGCAAGGACCTCTGAAACGTCGGTAAACGCCCATCAGACTACACGGCGCTACCAAATTTTTCGTCGGTATTATAATAATTATTATTGCTGTTGTATAACAGGCCAAATTGTTATTATCCAATACGCCAAACATTGCCTCTCGTTCATTCATGAGGATGTGTTGTGGTTGGTCCATTCCGACCGCCTGATATCTAAGTTTCCTATATCCTGCACACTTCCCTTTGTGTCCGGTACTAGGCGTGATAACTACAGTTAAACCGATAACGTTTCCCTGCATGTCTATTATTATACACATTCCAACTTAAACATTCCTTAATAGCGTGAATAGCAATTCATAACTTTTACTTTCCAATTGTAACAGAGGTCAGAGCGAACACGAACGTTTCCATAAATGCATGGAATTTCAGAGGCTCCATCTGTCATCAAATTGCTAAGTGTGAAGAAATAAGATCTTCAAAACGAGCTGAAGTATTAAGAATGTTGCAGTGTAACGTAGTCAGTAAAGAACAGACATCTGCAAAGAACGGACGATGTGAGAACACAAAACAAGCCTTCCATTACAAACTGCGACGTAAACTAGGAAGGGCGAAAATAAGGCACATTACGTTTGTAAATACAAAGCTGAAAACAGACGAGTTGCTTTTGTTTTCACTGGGCCAGGGGTTCATTTTGTGCGTGGCACACAAATTCTTTGAAAAAGTGCGAGGTCTGAATCAATCTGTCGACCTTGACTGGGAGACTTCTGATACCAGATCTACAATAAAAATGTTAATGCAGCTGATGTGACAGTCTTCGGAAAGGAGGAGGAGGAGGGCACCTGGTAACCAACGTCAGATAGCCCAACTGATATCAATACAGGAAACCCTTTGTAATAATCTGAAAAAAAGGCTGTATATTGTATATTGGTGAAAATGGGGAGTGGCTTGAGGTGGAAGCAAGATCCACTCATTCTCAACTGGAACACTGGAAAGAAATTACGTCAACCTGAACCAGTCCGTCTACGCTGGCCGAAGGTGGGTGATGCAGATGTGTACACAAACTGAGTCTGAAGATTTCTGTCTTCTGGGTTGTGGCGCTGTGTAGTCTGGTCGATGTCAACCAACGTTTCAGAGGTCATACTGCCTCCGTCATCAGGGCGATGCGTATGAAGATTTCTGTCTTCTGGGTTGTGGCGCTGTGTAGTCTGGTCGATGTCAACCAACGTTTCAGAGGTCATACTGCCTCCGTCATCAGGGCGATGCGTATGAAGATTTCTGTCTTCTGGGTTGTGGCGCTGTGTAGTCTGGTCGATGTCAACCAACGTTTCAGAGGTCATACTGCCTCCGTCATCAGACTCACCGCTGTGAAATCCTCAATCATAGAGTCTGCTTCACGTTTGAAGTATCTAAATACTTTATACACCAGCTCACACTGGCCAGTCTGTGTATAAGCTAAAAACTGCGACGTCCACCTTCCATGTTTTAGTACACTAGTTGTACATCTAATGCTGAATACTAGCAATCTGCTTTTCGCAAACGCAACATTCACACAACAAGTAAGAAACAGGATATGCAAATGTAGCAGGGAAAACGCCAGTACCACAGCGAGCGCAAAGCAATTGGCTAGAGCTGACTGGCTCACGAGGGCACGTGACTAGATGCGCCGAAGTGACCGGAACTCGGCCGCCTTCGTTCGTGTCGCGCATTCTAGCAAGTAGCAAGTCATTATTCAGCGTATTTATTTATTTATCGCTTTTATTATAAAATCGTTCACTGCTAAACCGGAATGCAACTGTCACAGAGATATCATTCTCATCACCTCTTACAAAAAAAATAAGTTAATTCTGTTTTTAAGGAGGATACTTGGCTCGTATCGGCAGAATCTTGCAGCATTCGACGGTGGGTCGTGCAGTTCCTGCTGGGAGCTAGCAAGTGACAGTTGCGTTCCGGTAACATGTCATCTGAGGAAAGTAGGGAGAGCAGCTGCTAATATAATGAATACAGAGTGGCGGACAGTAGACAAGAGGTATTCCTCCAACTTTGGAGTTTCTGCGAGAGCTAACTACTCCTCACATTAAAGAAGCGAGTTACCTAATGTCACACAAGGCCTTGGACTTGGAATTTGCGGACCAGCGAAGGAAAAATCACGGATCCCCAACTGTTCGCGGGCCACTCGTTGGAAAGCATTGGTCTCGTCGATCGTCCTGCCCTCTTACCGAATTGACAGTGGCTTGTGACAGCCGTGTGGCTCATTGCTGTACCCCATGTATCAGGAGCGAGAAACAAAGAGACGTACTTACCCATAGGTCATCCACAGAGATGCTGTTGTCGGTATAGAAGACTAGGTTTTCGGCAGACAGGGGAAGGGATTGTCTCAGCTTCGAACTGAGAAAAAGACACGCAGTTCCCAGCAACTGGAGTTGACTTTTCCTGATGGGACACACACTGAGGAACCTGTCTACGTAGTTCATTGCGAGAGGGAACACTTCCTCTTGGCACTTCTGTTCCTCGCACACCTTGAACACAACAATGACATGTCTTAGATCAAAAGGAAAAACAATGATTTGATATCACGAGGTGACTTGCAAGAGGAGTGGAAATAAATGTCTTTCCAGAACAAGATAAGATGCTCCGGGTTCTTCAGTTGTTACATACAGAATAAAATAGGTTTCCAGTGTTTTCCGTGTCGAAAGTGTTTAAAATAAGTTTACATCTCGGTGAAAGAATATCAAATTTTTGTACGAATATTGAATGAAACTCTGTACTTCATGTGTGGTAAATGTTATAATGGAGTTGTGTACATAACGAAATTAAATCTAAGAGTCCTTCAGGTAGA
>NW_019059762.1:90633-108218 GCF_000696155.1 Zootermopsis nevadensis
GTGAATGTGAAGAAGCGGTGGAGTGAAATTGCCAGAGAAGAACGGAACTCGTAGAAAAACCTGGACCAGTGTCTTTCAGGCCGCCACGGGGAGCAGCCGGTCTGAGCTGTGGCACGACACATAAGCACTTGTTGCTCGTCGTAATGTACACGATACGTTCATGCTCAATTGTAAAGCAGTTTTTCAGCAAATGCATGAATAAGTCATCATAGTAATGACCTTTAGTAACATAAACAGTTTCATTACAACACAGCTTATAATTGGAATGCTACTTTAAACTGTAACTACAGTTGCATGCATTACTAATTAAGACATTTATTGTCCATACTCAATAATATCAATTACAGCAAACACATCATTTTCAAATAACCACAAAGTCATTCAGTTATCAAGAAAATCCTGAGTTAACGCAAACAGAAAATGTTCACAATATCCTTATCCATTTTCATCTAGTCCACACCCCCACTTTACGTATCTTCCTTTCAACATTAACTTTCCACACTAGCTTTCGCCTCCAGAAAGCCAGTAATCTCGATAACATAAGACGAGTAGTAAATCATATTCCTCCTTCCTCCCAATCCAAATACTGAATTCTCCTCAACACGCAGTTCGTAAACGTCCTCCACCTGTGTCCTTACCTTATGGTTCTCAGCGTAGATCGAGCATTTTGAATGGCGGAACGAACACCCTTAAACATCACACCGTCGTTAAATACCTTAATCAGTCGATAGACATTTCAATGAATCTGAGGAAAACGTGTTGACTTTTCCACTGCTTACATCATCCATTTTGACGTTCGTTTAATGCAGATACGAATTTACTGAACAATCTGTCGCACTGCATATATGATACTGCGTAATCAGACTTTTCGGTGGACGTGGTTATATATTCACAATAAAATATTTCATACATTACTTGTAAATGACGATGAAATCAGTACTTAATATTACGTCTTGTAACACATGAATAAAGTTTAATTCCAGCTTCAATATGAAGTGAAAAATCGCCCGACAATTTTGGTTTAGACCCCTCAGTGTAAAATTCCACTGACATCTATGCAAGCGTAAAATGATTGGTAAAAATTACTTACCTCCATCATCCATTCTGCAACTATTCTTCTCATTTGTGGAGTTAGGTCTTTCTGAACACACTCGAAATACGAACTGGAGGGGCAATATCTCTCTTCCCTGTCCAGCAAGTTCTGTAAGACGCGTTCATCGTTCAATAAAACAGGATCAGGATACGCGCGACATTCACATTCAGTTTCGCAACACAGAAGGTCCATTATACCGCTATAATTAAAACGGTCTGCTAAACCTTATTAAAATCACACCTAAAATGTATTTATTCTACGATTTGGTTACTTGAAATGAAACACTGTTAAATTGTAGAGGATGTGTAGGACATTGGTTTCTAATACGAATATTTTGCGTTACGCTTTGAAGATGGATGTCAGCTGATCGTATGACTCAAATAGTCGTCTCAACGTTAAGCGCCAACCGCAACACGTCCGTACCTGGCACTCTACCAGGCCAGAATATTTTGTGCTACTGACTCAGCGATTGAAAGAGATTCCCCAACGGGTGCCTCTGCAATCTCAGTTCCCCGACTGGCCAATGAGAACGCGTGTGATGAATGGCTGAAGTAGGGATGTATGTCTTGCTGCAGAGGCAGATTTTTCCGTGCGAGAGTTTGCTCTTAAGCACTACGCCTTCTTTTCAATGTGAAAATACCAACTTGTTACATGCTCTTTGTTCAGGAGTTCATAGTAAAAACGCTGGTAAAGATATTCACTCACGAAGGATTTGAGGTTTTGAACGGCGGTGAGTCTGAAGATGGCCGGCCGTGTGGTCTGGTAGAAGTGTATCAGCGTCTCAGAGGTCCTTGCTGCCTCCATCATCAGGACAGGGCGATCGCCCAGATGATGGAGACAGCAAGGACCTCTGAAACGTCGGTAAACTACCATACCAGACGGCGCAACAACCCAGAAGACAGACGTCTTCCTTTTCACTCCATCGATTTGGATGTCCGGGCCTTTCCTAATCCAAAGATTGATGTTCATTACCGTACTCACAAAAGCACTATCGCTATTCTGTGCCAGATGAGTCGAGTCTGAACCCTCATGCTACATCTCTCTGAGATTTACTGCACATCTAAACTTTCCCAAAGTGTTTCAATCCAAAATACACAGAGTGAGCACGAAAGAATTTTGTACTTTCAAAATGATAGAATAACTCTCTAAATTTTGACTCTCGGGGCACATATCAAAGTGTCCTTCTATCGAATGGTAGTGTAAAGTTCTAAATAAAGTTATTCTGTGCTCGTTATGTATTTTCTGTGTATTTTCTCATCTCTCGTGTGTGCTCATTTCCTTTTCCTTGATTTAAACTCCCCAATAATGTTAGCTGAAGTATACAAACTGCGATCTTTTCATAATATAACTTTCGCGATCCTCTTTTATTACTGCCTGTCTCTTAGGAACTGAAGTTTATCGTCACAAAATATCGCACGTACAAGAACATAACTCAAATTGCAGTAGACGATATCGATTGTGGTCTTCTAGGTTGAAATTCCGTGTGGATTTGTAGCTTAACAGCCTTAGTTTCGCTAAATTCAGACCTACACAGGAAATAGTAATCGAAGTAAAGAATTTTAAGATTAGTTAACATTGGAATGCATTATTAAACAAATCAAAAGTAACTACACTTTGCAATAAAATAGTCTGAAGGAATTGTAATGTCCACAACATTCGGTGTATGCAATCTCTGCGGGTGAAACAGCGTCGTTGACATTGCTACCAACATAATATATTTAGAGAAGGAATTTATGCAGATATAAACGTCAATAAGACAGTATAATCTGAGGCTATCACCGCGGTGAGTCTGTTACGCCCTGATGATGGACGCAGCAGGGACCTCTGAAACGTCGGTAAACTTCTAGAAATAAATCTGTGACGGAGAAGCACGGAAGATGAAGGAAAATGGGAGGAAGAGAATGAGATGAAAGTAAACTGAAGAAGAGAATAGGAGTAGGAGGATGATGGGGAATAGCGTGGTAGAATGACACTCTGAAGGGCTTTGCTGCTTTTCTCAGCGCTGCGGTAGGGCAAACGTAGAAACGGAGCCTTCCTTTGTCCTACCCGAGGCCAAGACGCCTAATGCCTAGGCCCCTGCATCAGAATAATTTGCTTTTCTTACAGGGGTACCTCATGACCATGGTCGCAGTTGTTTTTCAGTGACTGGCTGTGGATTTCGATTCCCAACACAAACGTCTCTCCTCACCACGGCTGAGGCAGTGACGCGCAACCGGTGCGCCGCGGAGGCCATCTAGGTGTGCCGCGAAATTTTCACCTCATATTATAATTATAACCATAATTAGATAAATAATTCTTACTCTTGTTTTCTGCTCTGTCTCAGTTTTCATTCTTTTTTCATTGTGATCGAGTAGACTGAGGACAGACAAGATCTAATAAATGGAATTCGAAAACAACAAAATATGCGGACCTCCCCTTTTTTATGGCCATGCAATCTTCATGTATAAATATAAATCAGAATCAAGTTTAAATGTTTACACATAGTTAATAAATTTTGGATCAAACGGTAGGAAATATATTTTAATTTGTTTCAAATAATGAATATATTTAAAATAAATAACATAATAATAAATATGGATAATTATAAACATTAAATAGAACATACTTCGGTTGGGGTCGATTTATAAGAAGTTGTCGTGGCCAATCAATGCCATAAACCATCTACCCCCCCCCCTCGACGATATGCAAAATGGGGTTGCTGTGCCGCCATGACTCTTCGACAATATTTAGTGTGTGGCAACACTGGGTTGAGGGCTCAATATGCCTCGCAGTTAATGGGTAGTGGGGGCACTTCACCGGATTAAAACCGGCCACGGTATACAAGTAACCATTTCCCTCTATGTAGAGCCCAAGTTACGACTCAGTGGAGCTTTTTCTCCAAGTCAGTGTTCCGCGGATTTTTGTAAGGAATTGTGTATTCGCGCTAGCAATTCTAATTTGTGAGATTTGAGGTTTTCACGGCGGTGAGTTTGAAGATGGCCGTCTTCTGGGTTGTTGCGCCGTGCTTATCGCCCTGATGATGGAGGCAGCAAGGACCTCTGTAAAACGTCGGTAAACTTCTACCAGACTACAAGGCGCAACGACCCAGAAGACAGCCATCTTCTAATTTTTATTTTTAAATATATATGTATTTATTTATATGTATGTATCCACACACACACATTGGCTCATCATAGATAGTTATCTGCCTGCGTCCATATGGTGTAGGTATTTATACGCAGATAC
Organism: Zootermopsis nevadensis; assembly: GCF_000696155.1. The sequence goes on from NW_019059762.1 coordinate 94,952, forward strand.
ATATTTATGGTTATGAATAATTTGATACCCCCTCTTCGTGGCGTGTTAGAATGTGGCTTTGGCAAGTCAGGGTGTGTCGGGGGTCGAAAAAGGCTGCTGTACTCTTATGTGTTCTGGTGTTTGTTTAGTGGGGCGCAGGGTTGGGACCTAAAACTAACAAAGTTTCTCGTATGCTATCCGAATCTACATACATAACATTTGGCAGCAATCTGACTACAAGATCAAGGTCATTGCCATGTTCTTTGCACATCTGCGCTTATGTTACGTCTCTTGTTCAGCGTTGCTTATTTTCCTACTAAATTTCAAGTTACCATCGTTTAGGTTTCAGTTTGTTGCGTTTCTTTCGTTTTATCATTTCCTTCGCCCCTCCTTCGTGCCTTCGTCCTCCATCATTTCCCCTTTTGCCTTTCCACCAGTTGATCAGCCTCTTCTTTGTGCTAAAATATTGGCCTCCTCCACTGAAGTCAAGGTGAAGTTGTCCCTGGACCTAAGAAATACTTTTAAAGCGTATGTGTGACGTGCAGGTAAATGTCCGTGTGTTTTTAACTCATTACGTGGAGGTGATGATGACGTACGTCTCGTCAAAATCTGCGACATTTTTCGATATATATAACGAAGTGAAGCAGAAGAATTATTTTCCACTGTGCAGTGCGGTATCTGTAACGCTTTTGTAAGGCCAGTGAGATCAGAAAAGTCGTAAACGAGTCTTAAAAACTAAAGTAGGTACTCGAGATCGGAGCAGGCCTACAACTTTACTCTCTTGTTCAGCTTCTTGGCAACGAGAGCCATTGTGGTGGTATTATCTGCGATACTTGTGGTTAATTTAGTGTGAACTGGAAAACATTCATGCAGGGGAAATGGCCGTGATATAATAAGTTGTTATATTGTTTTCGTAAGCCGATATTACGACCGTATGAACGTGTATTATCAACTTCCGGGTACGCTGTGTACAGTACATTCTTCTCTCCTTAGAATCACGCGTAGTGAATTGTGTCGACCGATACGTGGTACCGGGACATGTAATTTCAACGGTGTTGAATATAATTACAATAATAATATTTTTACGTTTGCAGATTTGTTTGCGACTTATCGTTTGTAAGTGTTCTTTTTTTGAACACCCCTGTTCATCATCTTCGAAATAGATAAAACAATTGGGTTATCTTTCGAAGAGGAACTATTTTGTGTTTGTCATTTTATCTGCTACCTGTTGTTTGGGAGAAACGTCGCGCTTTGTACGATTTTAAACACCCTTTTGCGTGTCTAATTTTGGAAATTGGAAGAAATAGTAATGTCCTGGGGTTCTCTCTTCAAGAGGAACTTTTTTATTTGATAACTTACTGATGAATTCCATGATATCTCATGACGTAGCGTGTCAGACTCGTGCGTAAATGATCATGAGATCAAATCCTGGTCCATTCGAAATATCTTTAATGTTTGCAATTTTAAATGCGTTGCGATTGTTTTAGGAATAGTAGTAGTAGTAGTAGTAGTAGTAGTAGTAGTAGTAGTAGTAGTAGTAGTAGTAGTAGTAGTAGTAGTAGTAGTAGTAGTAGTAGTAGTAGTAGTAGTAGTAGTAGTAGTAGTATCATTAAGCTTGTTCAAGATGTAGAAAGAACTTACTACTGTCTTGGCTACCGGTACCTTAAATTTGTCGGGCATAACCTCAAAGTTCCGCATTGTCGTCAAGATTTTAATTGTTTACTTGTAAACAATATTTCATGCAGAATTTGTAGTTGCGACCAAACCGAAAATTGAATATATGTTTATGCATCCTTCATGTTGTTGTACAGTCGTAAAAAAATCTGAAAGTTCTACATGTTTAAAATATATGTTATCATACAGAACTCTAAAAGTGCTGCTAGTGTCGTTCCCAGCTCATGATTTCGGGCATCCGCCATGTTGTTATATCAAATTGTAGGAAGTTAAAAGTATGAGTTTCGGATAGCCTCTTATGGCTTCATGTTTATATAAAATTTTATCAAATTCTATCCAGCGGTTTTCGAAGTGGGATATGCGGTTACAGCACTGTGTAGTCTGGTAGACGTTTGCCCACGTTTCAGAGGACTTTGTTCTCTGCATCGCCCTGACGATGGAGGCAGCAAGGAAATCTGAAAACTCTTGGTTAACTTCTAACAGATTACCTGGCGCCACAACCCAGAAGACAGCCACCATTGTAACATATCTGTACTTGAACGATAACTTTTACATTCGTATCTACATAGATGAAGAGACTCCACTGTACACAGAACTGGCGTCGTGTGCAAATATTGGCCGAGAAATTTGCAGTCAGCTGATGTCTTGAACTTATCAAATGAAAGGAAGAGACGGTCCAGCTGCGTCATGTCCTGAGCATGATGTGGTCAAATATTCTGCACATTCTGTATATAAAAACTCGCGAATTAGACGGTGCAGATAATATAGTTCTGTTGTCTTATCATCTCTCATCCGGTCTATTTACGTATTTTCTTAATTACGTCTTGCAGTTACAGCTAGATGACGCCATATGCCATCCTGTGTTCACATGCTCAGTCCACTGCCCCTAACGCAATCCTGCCGTTTAAATTAAATTTCTGTTTCTTGCGGAACGCTGTCGTGTCTCTCCTTGGTGTTTTTTTTTATTTAGTGTTTTGTCTGACGACAGGTCCATATGAACAGGATCCTTCCATCCTTCTTTCGGACTGGGACCTGTTCATATACGTTCTTGGCAGATGATCCAGAAGTGGTTTGCCATTGCCTTCTTCTGTGTGTGAATGGAGTAATTGTTGGGATGCCACGGAGTGTCTGACGCCAGGTCCATATGAACAGGATCCTTCCATCCTTTTCTCGGAATGGGACCTGTTCATATACGTTCTTGGCAGATGATCCAGAAGTGGTTTGCCATTGCCTTCTTCTGTGTGTGAATGGAGAAACCGGGGAAGCCCCCGGAGGAAAACTCCGTGTTGCCTAGACCACGGCCTTGCCCAACACAAGTTATAAATTCGGGCACCGCCGTGAATCGAACCCGAGACCCCAGGATTACAAGGCCAGCGTTCTAACCGCCAAAGAAAGGGCAGAGAGCAGCGGAAATGCGTGGCGGAGCGTGTACTGGAGTACATTCTGCAGAATCCAGTAATCTGTCCTACTACCCCTTCTGACTTGACTTTCAACACGTGCTAAATCGAATGATTTTAATTGAGAATCCGTATTTAAAATTTCTCGTAATTAATGTAAAAATAGACACGCGGTGAATTTAATCAGAGCTTAAGAGGCGATCCGCAACGATTTTTGAGTATACAAGAATGTCAGTAAGTAGTTTCGATTTGTTATTATAAAATTAAAGTAAGAACTGGAGTAAACCTATTTCACGAACAGAACGACTTACTGTAACTTTAATTATGAAGCAAAAACTTTCTGTTTCTTTAAGATATGGATTGTTGTTCTTCTCTGCAGGTTGTTTCTATAACGCACAACTCTTTGAAGAAATAAAATATACTTAATTAAAATTATACTTTGTCTTATAAATTACTATTATTAATACTTTGGGGGGGTGTTATAATCTTTGTATGAAGGTATGTATTCTGTGGATTGATTAAAATACCTAGACTTGTCGGAGGACGTTGTAGAATTCCCGAATTATATTTCTAATCCGTAAATTTTGAATAGTGTTCGCGTTTTTCATACTAGAGAGTAAAGTCATAAGAATTATAATCATCAGACTTTTATGTTCTTCGAGCTGCAATAATTTGTTTATTTCATTGTCATTAGAACAAGGTCTTTATCGTCGACGAGCTCATGTACACGTTCATTTGTCACTTCCGTGTAGGTTTCTGGTAAAGGTTCAAGTGTTCCACTACCTCTCCAGTTTAAGACGGAGCTGTAACAAACTTGAACAATTGTATCACACGTTAATGTACTTGCAGTGGTAACAGCAACATTCTAAAATGAAGAATGAAATGTGTCATTGTGTACTTACACCCGTTTCAAGAACAAGTATGTCGTTCAATGAAAGAGGGGTCATTAAATCATGACGCGCGCAATTACTATTGTTACATATTCTCGCTCTTTTAAACCTCAGCTTCGTTCGTATTTGAGGTCATTAACTCGAAAACACTACAACATGTGAGGAAATGTGAAGTGCTCATAAGATATTCAAGTTTAGTCCGACGAGTTGCCCGCACTCCAGTCCAATGCTTCGAAGGTTACACACGTGTGACTTTCATTTCGCTTTATAAATTCCGTTTTAGGGACCACATTGCTTCAGGAACTGAAAATGAACGGACTTTTACGTATTTGAGTTCTCCGACAGATTTTTATTAAACTTGACACACTACACTTTTATTATACAGTTATTATTTAGTGTTCTGTCTGACGACAGGTCCATATGAACAGGATCCTTCCATCCTTTTCTCGGACTGGGACCTGTTCATATACGTTCTTGGCAGGTGATCCAGAAGTGGTTTGCCATTGCCTTCTTCTGTGTGTGAATGGAGTAACTGTTGGGATGCCACGGAGAAACCGGGGAAGCCCCCGGAGGAAAACTCCGTGTTGCCTAGACCACGGCCTTGCCCAACACAAGTTATAAATTCGGGCACCGCCGGGAATCGAACCCGAGACCCCAGGATTACAAGGCTAGCGTTCTAATCGCTAGACCACCGTGGCGGGGGCACCGCTTATACGGCGGGTTAGGGACCAGACCCCCGACGAAAAACGGGGCCCTACTGTATTGGTAATTACCTAGTGTACAATTAATTCAATTTGTCCTTAGGACCACTCCACGTCATCACCTGATACAGTTTTGGGTAAATCTATCTTGAGATTTTTTTTACCTGTAAGTAAACAGTCCTGATCAAACTTTGTTATTTTTTTAGTACGTGCGTCAATTCTGTAATTCTTAGAAAATCACAGACATAATTTTCACAACACAATCAAAAGCGATCTCCGATGTGCAACACAAAGTAGACTGACGTGGTGCGTTCGCAATGCCATCTATGAGCGCGCATTTCCTCTTTCGTTAGATCTGTTTAATGTGTTGGCAGTCGACAGTAAGCGATTTTAAGCCCATTAAAATGTGAGTGGGTGTGTTAATTTCGCGTCGCACTGCGTGGATGAAGTTTCAATTTTTTTAAGCCTCGGTCTTACTGGCGCGACGGGTGTGCTGAAATGTAAAACAGTGGCTTCAAACCGCACACTGTAAGTAACATATGGTAATAACCTGTACGATTATGGGAACAAGGGCCTAAGGCGCTGTTTCGAAACCTTTCATACATGGCATCACTAAAATATTGTATAATTATTTGATATTTGTTTAAACTGTCACTTTAACACACAGTGTTCATCACTGTCACTGTTTATCGAACTACATGTTTCGGTTGCATGCTGTCATCTTCAGGTTCTACGTGGTTATTGCACTCTTATTAAAATCAAACTTAATTTTTTTTTTCCCTTGGATTTTTCTGACATTGGTTAACACTTTGACAGTGGTAAACTGTATGTCTGAAACACCGCGATGCTACATTTTAGTATTGAATATTGTGCAATTCCTCACTGCACGCTCTTTCATAAACTTTGGGTGTGTATTGTATCTATGCACAAACTGTTTTCGTATTATTCTTCATAGCTTTTGTTTTCATCTTATATTTTCTTACAGTTTTCAACACTAGTTCAAGTTATTAACAAAAAATTAGAGACGATTAAAATCTCTGACGATCAGCCGAGATGTAGATTAAAAATGACAAATTTCAAAAAGCTCATTGTGTAACAAACATTAAAGCACCTGAAACGTAAACAATGCTCAACAGGATGTCGCTTGTCACTGTCCACAGTATACATTCTGAGATTTATCCTGTTCTCCTTCAGCCTTTCTAGACGAATGTTGATAGAAACTTAAAATAGGCCACGGTTCTTACAATTCAGTCATGTACGAGGCTCGTCCTTAAAGTAAGTTTCCCTGGGGCCGTTTACAGAAACAAAACACAATTTCATGGAAATATTTATTGCAACAGATACAGCAAGTGTCCAGCTATTTTTCAACACATTCGCCACCGGAATTGAGACATTGGTCATACCGTGGGACCAACTTTTGAATACCTGGGTCGTAGAAGTCTGCCGCCTGGGATTGGAACCACTGTGTGACAACCATCTCCGCCTCTCTGTCATTCTCAAAACGCTGACGCTGACCGGACAGGAATTTCTTGAGGTGTAGGAAAAGATGGAAATCACTGGGAGCGAGATCCGGGCTGTAGGGTGAATGATTAAACACCTCCCAGCTGAACTCCGGCAGGAGACTTGCTGTCCGTCGAGCCGGGTGCGGCCTAGCGTTATCACTGACCGCCCTGCTCATAACCAATAAATATCCAAAGTGGTAAGTATTTTCTCTCAACTGTTGTTTCGAAATAATATTTTAAAATTATTCATTAAATCCTCCCTAAAGTTATTTATGCCTTTGTTATATATTATCATTTGTGTCATTCTGGTGCATTTAGTCCTGTGTGCTCAGAGTTGCACTTTAATCAATTTCGTTACTGAACTGTAAAATCATTAATACGCATCCTCTGTATAGATCATATGGAATGAACACATAATAGAGAGGTCATATCTGTCATTCCGCAATGTTTTAACTCCAAAAGGCTTTCGCTTAATTTTATTAATATAATTTGTATCTTATATGCGTCATGTTTGTGTTTGATTAAATATATTTATTTTGTACAGTCTATACACAAACGTTTGAAGTTTATTGGTGTTGTAAAAATTATATAATATTAAAACATTTGTTGTGTAAAATATTATATTAGCGCTCTTAATCGTAAATACGATTTTACATTATATTTTTTAGCGCTTTTATTAAAACGACATGTTTCGACGGGTAATACCGTCGTCTTCAGGTTTTTATCAATTTAAAATATTTTAAAAACTATTAGATATTTGATGCAATGTATTATAATGATCCGTAGTTCTGTTTGTAGCTTTCCATTTTCATGGTAAGTTGGTTATTGTAGTCAGACGTTATATTTATCTGTGGAATTAATGCTTAATTATTTTCTTGGAATCGTATTTACGATTAAGAGCGCTAATATAATATTTTACACAACAAATGTTTTAATATTATATAATTTTTACAACACCAATAAACTTCAAACGTTTGTGTATAGACTGTACAAAATAAATATATTTATTAATATAATTTTGGTTCATATCTGTCCACTTTCGGTTTATCCAAAAAAATTGCATGAATCTCCAATAAAACTTGGTCAGCTTTCTCAAAAACACCTTGTCGTTTATAAAACAGCGCCCGTTTATTTGAAACATTTTTTTTTTAAATATGTTTTTAATTACACGGGAAAATCCTTGCTCTGTGTCACGTGATGTCTACAGCGTGATTAGTTTTACATCAATAGACGTATCTGTAGTAAGAGACGTTCAGTGCAATGGTTCACAGTGGGATGGGCATCTCGAACTCATTTAGAACATGTATACGGTATTTCATGGTAACCATTCCACTTTTGTTATTAATTAAAATAAATATAAATATAAAATTAATCTGGTGTGGGTGAGTGTTGCTTGGTCCCTTCTTGTTCTGACAACTACACAGTGAGATGGGGGGGTCTATGTCTGGAGCCTGCCACGTGATTTCTAAATGACATCATTAAGCTGTGGTAACATTGACCTCCCCCACACGAACCTGTGTGCTACTACGTATTAATAGAATATCCTCGGTTCAAATCCCGACTTCTAACGATGTAAATTACGTAAATTACCGATTTGATTGTAACATAGATGGAAAGCATTGTATTAACGTAACGAGGAATCCCTAATTTATACAACTCATCTGTACTTAATTCGTAATGTGAGTGCAGTGAATTTAACACGTGCTGAACCCGTAGAGACGGGAAGCTCCGTTAAGAGCGACAGACTACATCTTATAGCAAAAGTTAAGCAACGAATTACACGGACATAATGCAACTGTTTTGGAACTGATCATTCTGTTGAATTGTATCTTCAATATTTTCACATAGTTTAATGTTGTTAACAGTTATTATACCTTTCCTTGGTACACGAGAGATGCCGGGCTTAAAAAATTGGTTCGTCGGGTTTGGATTTATTTGGTACTTTAGAAGATCGGTGAAAGAAACTGATAGTCGTTCGCCTAGTCAAGAAATCCCTCACCTTTTATGGGTCACGAAGTTAATAAAAGCACGCCGTAGGTCCTTATTCTGAACGAGATCGATCGAGTTCAATATTAACTTCACATGTAAACTTCAATCTTCCGAATAGTTTTTCCCTTCAGGCTTTATGACCAAACTTCATAACAATTTCTCAACTCCCCATGCACGCTACATAACCCGCCCATCTTATTGTCCTTGATATGACCATCCTAGCAGTATTTGGTGTAGTGTACGAATTGTGAAACTGCGCATTATACAATTTTCTCCAGCCATTACATCCTCTTAGGTCCCACCATTCTCATCACTGTGTCTCAGACTCCCTTAATCTGTGGTTTTCCTTTAATTATAATCTGGTGTGCCGCGAGATATTTGGATATCCTACTAGTGTACCTCCATTTCGAAAAGACCGTGAATCTGTGGATGAAATAGCGCAGAAATCAATGCTTGTTCCAAAAGTGTGCGATGGTAGTGTGGGTGAGATTTTCCGATGCAAGGTCCGCCCTGCAGACAGTGCAGAATGTCCTCCAGGCGCCAGAAAGCTATTCAGGCATGAAGGGCCGTCTTGAACGAAAGACAGACGTACAAGCGCTCCGACTCCATATGCTTCCAGTTCAATCGTGGTCATGGCCATTTGTCTTTTTTCCCCACATACAAATCGTTTGGTCAGTCTGGCACCTCATCCCAAAGGCATTATTGCAAAAATGTATTTTCTGCTATCCCAGGGCCGTATTTAGAAATGGGATTTTAAGGATTCAACATAAAACCCTGAAATTTCTGGAAAATCAGATTCCATCGCAGTCCCTTTATCTCGTTACCATAACAGCTACACGTGATTTGTAAAAACCTTAAGTTCCTCTTTGCTGTATGGTTATTGTGTAACATGCTTCGGAAAGAATGTAACTCCACAGAGGAGGGCCATCTTTGCCGGCTAACAGTTACTCAGCTAAGTAGGATTTGTGGTTTTCACAGCGGTGAGTCTGAAGTTGGCAGTTTTCTGGGTTGTTGTGCCGTGTAGTCTGGTAGAAGTTTCAGAGGTCCTGCCCTGATGGTGGAGGTAGCAAGGACCTCTGAAATGCCGGCAAACTTCTACCAGACTACACTGTACAACAACCCATAAGACTAGCATCCTTAGTTTGCCAACTATTTAAGAAATCTCTGTATTTAATAAACACTAAGGTTCAGTGTTACAACCGAGTGGTTAGAACTCCTACTTCGTATTCAGGAGGTCCCGAGTTCAAATTTCGGTTTTCGTGGTTTTTGTATCAGTTCCCCAGACAAATGCCGAGACAGCACCGTATTTAGGCCACAACCACTTTCGTCCGTATCCTTCCCAATCCACTAATTATCCTATCATATAACGTTATGGAGTCGGAGCTACTGAATAGCGTCGTTAAATAAATACTACCGTTTTCTCAAAACGCCCGCCATTTCACCCTATGACAGTCAGTTCAGTCCAGTGCACTCTCCGAATTTGCCTATTAATTCAATACTGAATTTAAGATTGTCCTCCCATCCACGTGCATGATATACAGAGTTGCTTTTCAGTAAAGGGGCTCCAAATATGAACAGAGGGATTGAATTCTCGAAACGGGTAGAGGGTTTTATTCTGAGTCCCATCTAGTCTTCATGCAACCAGTACTTATAAATCCTTATCCGAGAGTAAAGTAGCCGGAATGTGAAGCTGACTACTCACTTTTATCTATTGCTGATGTTAAGAATGCTTGGAATTTTCACTTCACTCCCTCATGGCGTGTTTAAGTTCATGAAGTTTTCTCCAGTCGTATCTTAACCCGAGTTTAATCCAAATATCTTAATCAGCAATTTGTTATGAGATTTCGTTTGTCCTACAAATTAGCCAGCTGTGTTAGTAGAACTACAAGGTTCAGTATTGTTCGTAGGAACGGCCGTCATTAAACACGATCGTAGTTGGTGAGTGTTCAGTTTCAGATCGCTCTGCCTTCGGATAGGTCGTTGGGTGGGGTCTTTTCTAGACCCTGTCCATAGCCTGGACGTCGCGTAGAGAAGAATAGTTCTTACCTCCGCCGAGAACAAAATCCCTGGTGTCCAGTCAGTATGATACATTCTGCTTATAACACGGAAAACTTGGAGGAAACTTGGTAACTTTGCAAGCAAAGCATCCGCATTCTGATGAGCTCCAATGCCAAAGTCACAAACAGCTGCTGCTGGCTCAGCGCTGCTCATGTGTTTCAACAGTGAATGGAGATTCAACTGACGAAGAGCCTCTGCGCGTGTCTCGAGGCGTTTATGCATCGCTGTATCGAAGACCAGTGGTCTCTCACTTCACAAAAGAACTTGACAAGCTCGGAAAGTGTGTTCTGTACCGGAATACGTACACATGCTATTCTGATGTGTTCTTTGCATCATGCACTTGGATGTATTAAATCCGCCTTGTTCCATAGTTCCCATAGTTGGCATTGAATCGTAGTACCGCACTGTCAAACTCATTAATTTTCCCATGCGTCCATGGGAAATTCAGAAGTACGATAGTTCGTGCAGAATTTCATAGTCTCCACATCAAACTTCATCCAAATCCGTCCAGTGGTTCTCGAGTATAATTAGTTGGACGGACGGGCGGACAGCGACCAGCTAATAGTTCTTCCTTAGAATGCACTTCATGCAGAGAACGTATATTAAGCCCCAAGAAACAGTTCAGAAGTAATAGTGTGGGTTTAGCAAACGCAGGGATGCGTTCTATGTGAGTACGGCGAAAAGTATATATAAAAAGGGGGAACTTTAGTTTAACTCCAAAGTGATGTTAGCAGAACTGAAAAGCTATAGCTTCGGCTACTTATTGTGTCTTTTGATGCCCGGGGGGGGGGTTGTGCTCCTGTAAATCTCAGTGTGTATTGAAACAACGTAAACGGGAGATGTATAATAATCGCCATTTTGGAGAAAATTACTCAATGAGACGAAAAATTATATTTTGGTAGGAATGTCCGTTATTACTTAAAAATTAAGAAATTAAAATTTTAATGTTTAAATAATAACAGGTAATGGGTAGTATCATTTTTGAGGCAAAATTAGTGACACTGTTAGTGTATCATTGTGCTGAAGACTTTAGAATGACGTTACATAACGAGCTTCGTAATTTGCCCTCTTCATCTTATATTAATAGAAGAATGTGGTGGGTGGACACGTGCTGGTGAGAAATGCACACAGAACCTTCTGGAGGACTCAAGGGTAAAGACTGGTACGTTAATATTAAAATGGACGTGTGTGTGTAGGGAGTGAACTAGATTCAAATGGTAGGATTTTTTCTGAAGATGTCTGTCTTCTGTGTTGTTGCGCCGTGTAAAAGGTAGAAGTCTACCGACGTTTCAGAGGTCCTTGCTGCTTCCATCATCTGAAACGTCGGTAGACTTCTACCAGACTACACGGCGCAACATCCCAGAAGACAGATATCTTCAGATTCAACTGACCAAGGATACGGAACAGTACGAACACTTTGAATTACATAAAGGTAGGGAATTTCTTTGCATCCGAGAAACTACCACTCTTCCAACGAAGACGTTGCACGATCTGGTCAGTAATTTACTTCTTATCCTGTTATGTTCTGTTGTACTTGTCATGTTGTGTACTCGAGACAGTTTTCAAGGAACTGTGAAATGACGCAATAATGGTTACATAAATGTTGATGGAGGGAGGATTTATTTATATATTTTACTGCAAGGAATGTCACTGTATAATTTCTCTTGCTAGTGTTTGAGAATGTGGAAGTAAGAACTCGTCATATTCAATGGAATTTCCGGCTGTACCCCAACATTTTACAGTGAACATGACCTTCATTTTGCATTGTGTGTCGTAAAGTTGGAAGCCTGGGGCCCGGATTCGGTCGTCGAATATGAATTTTTTTTTAATGTGGATTATGAGTGTATCAAATCTAAAACTTCTTGACGATGGTGAAGAGTCAATTGAATAAAAATTTTCTTGGATATTATCCATCGTCTAGTAAATATAAAACGTAAAAAACGACGTTTCGGAGATGGGACTCTATCTCCGTCTTCAGGTTCCTACACAGTTGGGCCCACTAGATAGAGCTAATCCCTATCTCCGTCGAATAAAAATTTGGAACCTGAAGACGGAGATAGAGCCCCATCTCCGAAACGTCGGTTTACGTTTTTTACGTTTTATTACTAGACGATGGATAATATCCAAGAAAATTTTTATTCAATGGATTATGAGTCGCTACTAAGAAATTGAATGTAGCAGCGAAAATGTGTGAACCAGTTTTTGAATAAGTGGTTTGCTGTCTTTGTGATACTTCGGTCGTACGTGAGCAGAAGTAACGGGATGCTGGAAAAATTGCACATTGAGGTTCATAATTGGCATACTCTTCTGTTATTAGAGTGGTCTGTTATATGTATGAGACGTACGAAAAAGCTGATACGAAATGCTGGTCTTGAAATCTGAAGAAAAGAGACTATTTGGGAGGTCAAGGTTTCGATACGAGAAGGAAAAAAAAGGATGTTTAAGGAAACAGGATAATAGGCAGAGACTTGGACACTCAGGAAGAAGGAACAGAAATACCTGGAGAGTTTTGAAATGTGGTGTTGGAGAAGAATAGAGAAGATCAGGTGGACGGATCGAGTGACCAACGAAGAAGTATTGAGGAGAGTCAACGAGCAAAGAAACATTCTGCAGGCGATTACACGAAGGAAAGCTAACTGGCTGGGACATATTATGAGAAGGAATGGATTAATGAGTGATATCACTGAAGGCCAGGTTGAAGGAAAGAGAGGACTAGGAAGAAGATTGATACAGCTAACCGACGATCTGAAACAAGGAAAGAAGATGACGTTCCAGAATTTAAAACGAGAAGCCGAGAATAGGGAAAACTGGAGAGCTCTTTTTGGGCAGGGCAATGGACCTGTCGTAAGACAGAACACTGAATAATAATAATAATAAACATAAGAATACGAACTAGGTTGATCTGACCCGGGGTAGGGTCCAGTGGCTGACTCATGTGATCACTGTAATGAAACTTCAAATTCCATAAGACACCAAACATCGCAACAAAGTAATTAGCGCGCCTACTTCGTATTCGGTAGGTCCAGCCTGAAAATCTCGGCCAAGATGCCGGCTACCCTGAGTCGATTTCCTCCAGA